>CAUYRT010085490.1:0-95816 GCA_963574885.1 Lepilemur ruficaudatus | reverse complement strand
AGAATAGTCTTGCCTCTGGGGAATAACTGGTCCTAGATTTAGAATTGCTTTGGTTTCACCTTATAAAGCTTAACAGCAAGACTCCTAAAGACAAAACTGCTTCCTGAATGTTTATGGCAGCACAATTCACTATTGCTAGTTTGTGGAAACAACCCAAGTGCCCGTCAATTCATGAGTGGATTATTAAAATTTGGTATATGTTTACAATGGAATATTACTCAATTTTAAGAAATGACAGTGAGCTAGCACTGCTTATATTATCCTGCATTAAGCTTGAGCACGTTATTTGAAGTGAGGTAACACAAGACTGGAAGAATGGGCTCCACATGTACTCGCCATCAAATTGGCATTGACTGATTAACACTACGGTGCTCAAATGGTAGTGGTGTTCACCAGGGATTCAGGGGGTGGGGAGTAGACCCACATCTGAGGGATGTGGTGGGCACTGTGGAGGGGAGGGGCATGCTTGAAATGTATTTGGGGATGGGATAGGGGTCTCAATAGTGGGAAGGAAATCTTCTAAAACTGATTTATGTGAATAGCTGTACAACTTGGTAAATTTACTAATCATTTAATTGTACACTTAAAATGGGGTAAAGACGTGACATGTAAATTATACTTCAATAAAGAAAAAAAAGTACATGGTGTAGATGAAGCATGCAATAAATGTCACCTACTAATTACTTTTGAAGAAATATTTATTGAGTGATTACTACACACTTAGGCATTGTTCTCATTGCCTGACTATCAATAGCAAACAAAAGAGATTAAAATAGCTTCCTTCATGAAGATTATATTCTAATGTGAAGATGGACAGTAAACAATGTATAAAATATATATTGTTTTATAAAAAGTACTGCATAGAGGAGAGATAAGAAATCACATGATGGAGGTTGCAACGTTACACAGAATGACGACAGAAATTCACTGAAAAGTTGGCATATGTGAAAAATGACCTAAAGGAAATGAGAGAGCAAAACAGAAAATTTTCAGGAAGAGGAAACTTTTCCAGACAGAGGAAACTACAAGTGCAAAGGTCCTGTGGCAGAGCAAGTTTGATCTGTTACAGGAACAAGAGCAGTCTGTATGACTGGAGTGGAGTGAGCAAGGTAGTGTGTAACACGAGCAATAAGAGAGGGGATGTGGGTTGCAGAACAGTGTGTGATCCAGGGACTGGATCAAGTAAGGCACTGTGGCTAATGGTAATTCAATAACTTATATGCTGAGTGATTTGGAAAGCTATTGTCGGGAGCTGAACAGAGGAGTGGTGTGATCTGACTTACAGTTTGCCAAGAGTCTTGTAGTTAACTAACAACAGACAAAAGTTTCCTCCAACCATCCTAACTAACTAAGCTGTCTACTCCAGATAGAGAAATGCTGCTCTTGATCTTCTAAAACTTTAAGGGCTTATTATAAAGAGCTCTATAAAGAACAGTGACCATCCATATTTTAGAAGAGACTTTCTCTACTATTCAAACACAGCTAGAACTTGGGACCTCAAATTTCTACTTTTGATCTATCTGTAACCATTTTGAAATACAATTTACAAAGTGTTGGATTATGAAATGTATACATACTTTGCTTTATTCGAACCTCAAAATGTGAAAGAATTTAGAGAAAATATTCCCTTAGCTTTATGTAGGATACTCAGGCAGCTTTTGTGGCTTTTTTATTGGTAACATCCATAGCTATGTGATAACTCGATGTCCCTGTTTCTTTAGTCGATAGGCAGTAAATATTCAAAGGAAGGATGAGGGCATCAGCCAGTATGGCATTCCTGATGGAAATCCACACCACAATGGGTTAGTGTCCCTCCTGTCTCTCAGATGAACTAAATTGTCAGGAAGGCAGAGAAGTCAGGCAATCAGCCAACAGCCTGTGTTGCTTTCATTACAAGCCTGTAGAGCATTTAAATTTTCAGAGAAGGGATATTCTGCCCTCTTAAAACCAGCTGTACACCAGCCACTCTCCATGCCCCAGAAGGCACTCGGCTTAAAGAATTCCACTTCCCCCGAAAGACCAGTCAGAAATGCTGGGAAAAGCAAGCACTTCAAAGTAACACAGAGATCTGGTGAATGTTCAGCTCACTTCAGAAAGCATTTTCCTGCACAGAGATAAAGCTTGTAATATTCTAAAAGCTGCAATATTCTAAAAGCTTGCAGAATCACAGCACTGTTCCCACCTGCTTTTCTGTTGCACCCAGAAACTTAAGTTAATCAGGAAGCACGCTTCTCACATAGTTGAACACAAATAACAACTCTCTGGGAAAACAAGAGAAATCTTTACTATTGTGATTTGGGGAATGCAGCATACATATGAAACAGACATGGCACAAAAGACTATGACTTCCAAGATCCTGAAGGTCTTACAGTGCTTTTGACTGCCAATTGTGTAGTGGTCGGGCAACATTGGACTTCAAACTGTTTTCTCGATAGAGTCTTAAGCATGCTGGAGTTAGGGGTGCCAGCCTCTGGCACAGTCAAAAATTCACATATAACTTTGACTCCCCCAAAACATAACTAATAATAGCTTACTGTTGACCATAAGCCTTACCGATAACATAAACAGTTGATTAACAAGTATTTTGTATGTTATACGTAATACATACTATATTATAATAGAGTCAGCTAGACAAAAGAGAATGTTATTAAGAAAATCATAAGGAAGAAAAAATATATTTATTATTCATGAAATGGAAATGGATCATCATAAAGGTCTTCATCCTCTTTTCTTCATGTTGAGTAGGCTGAGGAGGAAGAGGTGGGATTAGTCTCGCTGTGCCATGGGTGGCAGACGTGTTAGGTTCGTCCGTGTGGATGTTCCCTGGTCTTCTGGTTCCCAGTGTCAAGGATGAGTACTGGTACCAAGTCGAGTCAATGACAGAATGATCACAAACACAGAGCAACTTAATACAAACAATTTATCACATAAAAGAAAGAATGAAAGTAAAGGAAGTACACAAAGGGAAAATACGTTCCAGAGAGAGTGGAATGGGTCAGTCTCCAGGAGTAGAGAAAGACGCTGGAAGCTGAGCAAGTGTTACCTTTTATAAGCTCCCTAGTTTGTCCTGCCTTTCCCTTGGCAGGATTTGTTGCCATTTCCATCCTTTGAGGGTGATTGACAGGTTGGTGTTATGTAACAGATCACATGACAGGTTACATAACAGGTTACATAACAGGTAGATTATATAACAGTTTCCTTTTTCTGTATATGTGTCTTTTCTAGAGTTTTCCATGAAGCTCCACCATGTTATGCTAATTCGATGGTAATGAGCTCTAAGTTACTAGGAACTTTTTACCATACATATTCCCCCCAGGGAACAGTTCTTAGCCACCATGTGGCTCCTAGCTACAATTCAGTTCTCCCTGTCCGTCATTAGCCACCTCCTTTCCACCTGTTTACTCTCCACCAGACCCAACAGAAGTGGACAAGATCTGTGTGTAAGTAGACCCATGCAGTTCAAACTCATGTTGTGTAAGAAAACACCTTTTTCTTCCCTTTTTTACCTTTTCTGTAAATGAAGATTTCCATTTTCTAGAATAAGGCTACCCAAAATTGCAATTCAATACTTTCACAATTGCCTCTTAGAAGGTCTTGTTGATGGTGAAAGAGATTAACTGAATCTGGTAAAAAATTCTCTCTGGCTGGAGACTGGCACCACAGAAATATAGTTGGTCTCTTTTGTTCCATAGAGTAAACATAGCTTATTTCATTTAATCTCAAACCACATGCCATAGGCAACTGTATACATAGATTCCCTTTTGGAAGATATTGAATAAGGAAGATATTCTTATGCTACTTGTGGTTTTCCATTTTCTTGGGATATATTTGTCTACTCAAGCTAGTCCACTAAGAATATATAACTGCTTTTAAGTTAGTGGTGTGAAAATTAAAGGTAAATCATCATCATTCCCATAAAAGTTCAATAATATCTGTCCCCAAATGAAGAGATAGCTGGCATTAACAACAATTTCTACTTTTATAAGTTAAATCATTGTCATAAGCAAAATAGTTTTCTTTTAAAAATTAACTTTCTCTATCTTTAGACTCTTCCTGCCAAATCCCCTTCCCACACATATCAAGCCAAATAAATCGTACACAGCGCACATTCTCCCACATCTAAATTATTTGGACTTGTCTGACAGGCATGTGAAATAATCAAAATAAATAGTCATTTCTCCTTTCTAGATAGGGCGACACCTGGCATTTCTCTTTCCTTACCACCCCCTCGAAACTGTCTTCATCAGATAACCAAATCTATACCCTCCTACCCTTTTTTTTTATCCTTTCTAACAATTATCAATGGTTTTCTTCATTTTTGTTGATTTGGACTACTCAGAGACAAAAAAAATTTGTCATTTTAATATAAATTACTTTAATTCGGGCACAACTTGGTGTGATTTAATAATACATTGACATGTAGCATTAGGAAAAATATGACATAGCTTTTTAAAAATTTATAGCCAATTCATGAGCAAAAAAGTGTTACATCCCCTTCTTGAGCTTGACCTATCTATTGCTCTATTTGTATCTTCATTCTGCCTCTGGAAGTCTCTGAGTTATCACACTCCAGAGTTCTACTCTGACACTCAACCTATGGGCAGCCGCTACGTCACCTATGACTGTATCCTTCCTCCTCTCTTAACTGGCAAAAATGGCAACTTCTATTTTGCAGAATTCTTAACTGGTATTGAATGTACTTAATTATAAGCAGACTAATCATTAATCTGCCATTTTGTAAAGTGGGGTTGCTGAATTTTATCTTGAGAAATCATAAATGCATAATTAGCATAAAATAACTACAAAATAATTAAAAAAACTTCAAGAGATCACTTAACCAAAATTAGTAGATTAGTAAATCTACTAATTTTACTTTTATGTATTTGCCTTTTTCTGGACATCTATGCATGAGTTCAATTAGTCAGACTCTGCAGTTCATAACATAGTCCATTTATCCATGAAAGTTTCCTCATATGTATAATTTTATTCTTCCCTTCATTCTTGATATCATTCCTACTCCACTCTTTTTTCAATAGGTACCTGTTTAGTACATAATTGAACAGTTATGTATCTTTAAAACAGCAGTAGAATTCTATGAGCTTTAAGTGTACATAAAATATAGATTTAATGGTACTAATAGTTTTTGTGTCTTATTTTTCTTTTCATTCAACACCATGTTTTTAAGGTATAGGAATGTTGCTATAAATATGTCTCCTTCATGCTTTCTTGCAATGGAATAGCACAACTAGGTGGTCTCCATCTAGCTAACATAATAAGCATGTGTATAACTATAATTCAAATAAGACAATTTGAAAGAGAATATTTATACATGGACAATTTCTAAAAGGTGTGGATAGGGTGTAAGGGAACCACAAATGTTATTTCCGTAGCCAGGGTTAGAAGTGGCAGAGCTCCTACAACTTCTAAATTTAAAAGGATAAGTGCAGGGAGTGGTCACCAAAACCTGAAAAAAAGAAAACTATAGAAAACCATGCTGAAGTCTACTCCTGGAGAGGAACAGTGACTTGAGTGGAGGACCACAGCCAGCTCAAGCTGCTGTCTCAGGTCTCTGAGGCTCTATTCATTTTTCTTCATTCCTTTTTTTTTTTTCTGTTCTTCAGACTAGATAATCTCAATCAGCCTATCTTAAAGTTTGCTGATTTTTTTCTTCTGCAAGCTCAAATCTTTTGTTGAGTCCTTCAGTGAAATTTTCAATCCAGTTATTATGAATTTCAACTCCAGAATTTCCATTATTTTTTCCTTTGTTGAAGTATACTTTACATATCATGCGTTTACTCCATTTTAAGTGTACAATTAAATGATTTTCAGTGAATTTACCGAGGTATACAGTTAATCACATAAATCCGTTTTAGAGGAATTCCTTTCCCCTATTGAGACTCCTAATTCCACTCCCCAACTACTTTTCAGGCATGTCCCATCTCTCCACAGTGCCCACCACGTCGCTCAGACATGGGTTTACCCCCCACCCCCCAATTCCCTAGTGATCGTTCCCACCATTTGAGCACCATAGTGTTAATCAGTCAACACCAGTTTGATGGCGAGTACAAGTGGGGCCCATTCTTCGGGTCCATTTTTTTTGTTTTTAATGATTTGTCTTGTTACTGATACTATCTCTTGGGTGAGATATCATTCTCATACATTCCCTTAGTTTCTTAGACATGGCTCCCTTTAGTTCTTTGAACATATTCAAAATAGCTGATATAAAGATTTTTCCAATAATTCTAACGTCTGGGCTTCCTCAGGGACAGTTTCTACTCTTTTTCTACCCCGGGCCACTCTGTATATGGGCCATACTTTCTTGTTTCTTACATATCTCGTGATGTTTCATTGAAATCTAGATACTTAATATAGTGTGTCAAATCTAATCCTACTCGCCCCCTAGGATGGTATAGTTGCTGTTTTGTTGTTGCTGCTGCTGTTGCTGCTGTTTGTTTGTTTAGTGACTTTTCTGAACTAATTTTGTAAAGTATGTATTTTTTGTTATATTTAGCCACTGAAGTTTAAATGCCTCAAAGCAATAAATCTCCCACCTTTCACCAAGGAGGTAGCTCCATTTGTGTGTTGTGGCACACCCTAAATGATCTACTTGGCAGTTTAAAATTCTGCTTTAGCCTTTATTTCCTGTTTGCAAAGAGCTTCAAGTTTGGTCAAAAATGAGAAATCAGAGATTTGATATTGTTTTTTAGATCTTTCTGGGCATGCGCACAGCGCTGCACATGAGTGCAGCCTTCTAGATTTCCAAGATTATTTCAAAATCTTCCCAAAGTCCTCTATGGCCACTTCAGTCCCCGGTGTTTTCCTTTTAAGTTGTTCGGTCAGCTTCTTGATGGTCCCAACTGCTATCACCACCCAGGCAGCTTCGATGTTAAAAAATTACTACTGATGGTTTTCACAAATGCATCAGGGAGAAAGCTGTTCACAGTGAGTGAGTTCTGATCAGATTAAATGAAGACAAGCCCTGCAAGTGAGGGATTTTCAGAGAACTTCCAGATAGATCCCACATGACAATTCTCTGGGGATGGTTTTTTTGAGGAGCTTCAAATTTCTTTTGCTCCTTGCAGTGGCTAATTGGCCACTGTTTCTCATGATTACTAACATTGTGAAACTGTTGGTTTTCAAGGCTACTGCAAAGTTGGGAAGAAGGAGATGGGAATATACCAAATAAAATGCCAAGCTCATTGTTCCCCCTGCAGTTTAGCCTTTCTTATTCAAAAAATGTTCCTTAAATTGTCCCAAGCCTCTGGTTAATTTCTAAAGTTCTGAAAAAGTTGACTTTGATCATTTTTACCAGTGTTACTGCCTTTATGGCTTTTTAGGGGCTCCATATTCTATCATTTCTACTGATATTATTGCTTATTAATTTTTGACATTGAAATAATTTTTTTTCAAAATCTTCCACCTATCTGTTATTTTTCCAAGGTATGCTTTTTAAAATGGAAATAATTTCACTTGTGCCGAATGTTTTATGACCCTGTAGATCAGCTGTCAATTTTCTCTACCTGCTCTGTGACCCATGAAGCTGGCCTTCACGGACTGCCTCAGCCAGTCTCTCCAACCCTCTGGTTTCCAGGTACATTCAGATAATAGGAAGCAACAGCGCGAGATAAGAGGAAAGGAGGAAAGAGAGTTGAAGGAAACAGGTATTCCCCCAACTTCCTCCCTTCCAGACCACGATTTGCCAGTGGCTGCATCTCTACCAGGCCAGAACTGCAGTTCTGAATAGCTTCTGATAAGCACTCCTTCCTCTGGCTCCTTCAGGCCCATGGGTGATAAACACTACCTATTATCGCCAGCCCCAGTGCTTTATTACCTTTTGTCCCTTAACTCTGTAAGGGAGGAAAATCTCCACCTCCACCATTTTAGGGTTCTGGCCAGGTCCACTAATTAAATTGGCATTACACAGATTAATAGGGTAAAAGCATAATATAAGATTTTCATGGCACAGGATCCCTCATAAAGAAATGAAGACCAAAGAAGCAGTTAGTCAGTAACTTATATACTGAATTAGACAAAAAGTAGTAAATTGTGAAAATATGAATAAATTACATCAGGAGGCTTAAGAGATAAGAGTTATTCTAACAAGGTTTGTACAATGTTCTCTCAGTCTTGACTTCTTGTCCTTGAAGATGAAGATGTAGCCTTTTCTTCCAGTATAGGGGAATATCTTTCACAGGAGAATTTCATCTTCTTTTAAGAAACAGCATGAAGGTCAAAGTGATCTTCTTGCACCTGCTGTTTTTCAAGTATCTTTAACATAAATAGCCAAATGCCAGAATAGTATATTTTAACACCTTCAGCTTTGTCTAGACTTTGTAAATAGTTCCTCCATTAAATGTCTATTCAATAATATTTAGGTATAGTTAAGTATATTTGGTTTTTGCCTGAGGATGTCATGCTTTAGGGGTCTTAGCTAAAAATTCATTTCCCAATCCAACGTCAAAGATTTATTTTCTAAAAATATCTGCTACTAGCTTCATTTCATTGATTGTTTTATGTATATGTGTCAATCCTTTTGCAATTTACCATTATATATGGTTAAAGGTAGGTATATGTATCTATTTCCTAATGCTGCTATAACAAATTGCCACAAACTTGATGACTTAAGACAACACAAATTTATTCTCTTACAGTTTTGAAGGACAGAAATTTGCAAAGGCTTTCACTAGGCCAAATCCAAGGTGTTAACAGGGCCCTGTGAAGAGGAGAATCCATTTCCTTACCTTTTCCAGCTTCTAGAGCTACATTCCATGTTCCATGGCTCATGGCTCCTTTTTCCATCCTCAAAGCCAAAAGCACAGTATCTTCCAATTTCTCTGCTTCCATCTTCTCATCATTTTTTTCCTTTATAAGGATATTGCATTATGATTATATCAGACTCATCCAGATAATCCAGTACAATCTCCCTATCTCAAAAGCCGTAACTTAATCACATCTGCAAAGCCCTCTTTTGCCATGTAAGGTAACATTCACACATTCTGCAGATTAGGATGTGGACATCTTTTGGTGAGCTGTTATTCAGTCTACCACAGTATCCAAACTTATTTTTCTTCATATGTGAGCCAGTTTTCTTAATAGATCTTTCCCCCATTGGCTTGTAGTGTCAATTCCATCAAAACAGGTTCTCTCATAATACATGACTTTATTTTAGATCATTCTAGTCCCGTGGTTCTCAACTACAGGCAATTTTGCCTACCAGAGAACATCTGGAAATATCTGGAGTACTTTTTGCTTGTCAAAACTGGGAGATGGTGCAGGGGGACAAGGATACTATCTGGAATCTGGTGGGCAGAGACCTAAACGTCTTACAGTGCACAGAAGAGCCCCTACCCCGACACATAAAACAAAAAATTGTCTGGCTCAAAATGTCAATAGTTCTGAGGTTGAGGAAACCTGCTTCAGTTTGTCCCAATGGTCTGCATGCTGTGGCAGCATCCATACCCAATTATTTTTGATAGGACATTTTCATATCACATCAACATCATCTAGGCTCCCTATCTTTAAGAAAAAAATAGGTAGTACTACATAAATTTTATAAGTCATTGAATTCCTCAAAATAACCTGCTGGAATTTCATTTAGAATTACATTAATATTTTAGATTAATATTGGAAGAGTATACATTTTTACAATGGTAATGAGAAGTGATGCCAGATGGCCCTAGAGACTCCTTTCCTTTCCTCTATCAGTAGCTTATTAGAGAATTGGCTCAGCCTTGGCTGATGTCAGTACTCTTGGCATGCAAGGCTGTTCCCATGACCCGTGTATGCAGACCTCAGTCATCGATATGCATAGTCCTTTGGGTTGCTCCTTGGCTGTAAAATCTCTTGATACATTTCTCATAATTTAGAAAAACGTAAGTGTTCCCTATTCTTAGGTTATGTAATGTGATATATAGAGATCTGGGTAATGAAGTTTGGATGCAGAATTTGTTCTTGCTCTTGGAGTGCTTTCAGTTGCATGTCCAACCTACTGGCAGAGGCAGGCCCCTCTCTGTTGGATCATTAGCCATTGTGCACACAGATCATCTATACACCTGACCTAAGCCATGGAATAATGAAGGTTGAGGAGGCTGCACGTGCTCTCTACTACTGTGCTTTAATTTTTCCTCCAATAAATCCTATATTGTACCTGCACCACATGGCTTTAGTATTATAATATATCCATGACCCCCTGCACAACAGTTAAGTCATCCTCCCCATGAACATTTCTTTGTTGATTTCAATTATTCCTATATGTCTTTTAAAAGAGTATGTTTTTATAAAGTTCTTATCTTTTTATTAGATAAATTCCTACATTCTTTGTATATTTTCATTGCTATTATAAATTTCTTATTTTTGTTATATTTTCTAGTTAGTCATGACTGATGTAGAGAAGTGGTATTATATATACCCTTGGGGCATTTTTCTATTAATAACAAGAGTATATTAGTAGATTTTTTGCATTTTATAAGTAGATGATAATATTCTCTATAATGACAGTTTGGCCTATATACTTACTATATATATTTATATATGTATATACACACACACACACACATGTATAGTATTATTTCACATACTTTGCATCTCACTGCACTAGCCATAGGCTTCAGACTCCAGTACCACATTGGTAGCAGTAGTTTATTTCCACCCATTTAATAAGAATGTGTTAAAATTTTCTTGATTGTATTTTCTGTATATTTGGCATGCAAAGGAAACATTGTTATAGCTCTTGTCATCTGAAGAGAAAAACACCAAACTGACCTTTATGTAGCAGGCAAAATGGAATAAAGAGCCAGGGTGTACAAACTAACCATACATTAAGTATAATTAGAGAAAGAAGAAAGAACCTCAAAAATATAAATCAAGTACAAACGTCATGAAGAAGAACCAATGGAGGTACTGCATAATAAAATATAATAAATGGTCAATAAATAATTCAAAAAGCAGGCTGAATACAAGAAAGGATATAGCTAAAGAAAAAATCAATACACTAAAACTTTATAGGAACTCTTGCATAAGTTATCAAATATGAGATAAAGAAATGGAAAAATATAAATGGAAAATAAAGTGATCTGAAGGATAACAGTATATAAATGCTAACATTCTTTTGATGGTACCCAAAGAAAAAAGAAAAAAATGAAAAGTAAATAAATGAATAAATGGATAAGGAAGAAATAGGCCAAGTAAATGTCTTTTAAAACTCCTGAATTTGAGAAAGATTTAAAACTTCAGTTTAAAAGGATTTATAGAGTGTCAAATTACATAGACTTAAAGAATAAAAAGGAAAACAACATATTATAGTGCAATTTAAAGACATTTGAATGGATCAGGATTTAATCAGGGAAGAAAAACTGTGAAGTATTCTGAAATAAAAAAATTATTATGGAATTAAACTTTAAACAATTGTGGAAGAAGGATGGAAAATAAAGGTACCAAAAAGGGACTTGAAGGATAAAAGTCACTGAAAACCCCTACAGAAATTAATGACTCAGAGCTGGAAGAAAAATTTGGAATTTAGGCACTTCCAGCTGCTGGCAAATGACCACTGCAAAGAGGGCTGGCCCACGGGCCTATGAAAGGTTGTTGACTATCTGTGCCTACACACAGCAAAGTGTGTGTGGTGGGCCTGAGCTCACCATTGGTCACCTGGGCAGCATTTGAGAAGAATAATTGCATATAGAACAAAACTAAAGTTGGGTTTATTAAATCAAAATCTATTTCCAGTAACAACTCTACAAAAAAATGTGTATATCACCCATTTAAAATAAAGAAATGATTACAGGAATATGTGCATTGATGCTTGAATCATTCAGATTTCTCCAAGTGAAAACCTGAGAGGTGGTAAAGGTTTGAATTATCAGTGTGCTTGAAAATGTATATATTTTCCAATTAATAAAATATTTTTTCTTCTCTTTTCTTCAAATAGAATGTCTTAAATTGAAATCTCTAGAAACAGACACTGAAACAGAGTTGCTTGCAGAAGGTTTATTGGAAAGCATTCTGGAAAGACACGTCGATTAGGACTTAAGGAAAGCAAGATGGGCAGAGAGAGAGGCTGACCCACAATGTGGTTACAACCAAGACATCAGCTGACCGTATGTGGAGATCAGATGGCCTTTCAGAGTTATCTCAAATTGAGGCAACATGGCTGAGGCTTCATACCCTGCTTCAGCCAGTTGCTAGCTGAGAATCATCTCCAGGTGGGAGTGCAACACTGGGTGAGGCTGTTCTCGGCAGCCAGGTGAAATTCCCATAAAAGGTACTTCTACGTGCTGGATGTGGTGGTTTGCCCTTGTAACCTCAGCTACTAAGGAGAATGAGGCGGAAGGATCATTTCAGCCCAGGAGTTTCAGACTAAAGTGAGCTATGATCATGCCACTACATTTCAGCCTGGGCAACAGAGTGAGATCCTGTCTTTAAAAAAGAAAAGGAAAGAAGGAAAGAAGGAAAGAAGGGAAGAAAGGAAGGAAGGAAGGAAGGATGGATGGATGGATTTAGGGATACACTTCTGATGAATGAAGTATAGCAAAAGTGATGGCATGTCCCTTCTGTGATTAGGTTATACAAAGACTGCAGCTTCCATCTTGTGGGGGACACCCTCTCTGGCTGTCTCTGCTGTCTGGATCACTTGCTTTGAAGGAGTCAGCTTTCACGGTATAAGAACACTCAAGCAGCCCATGGAGAAGTCCACATGGTGAGGACTCCACTAAATAGCCATGTGATTGAGCCTTCTTGGAAGTGGATCTCCTCTGACAGTGGAGCCATAGTAAATGATTGCAGACAAAGGTGATGCTGCTTCTGCAAGTTCATGAGATACCCACAGCAAGAACTACTGAGCTAAACCACTCTTGGATTTCTGACCCTCAAAAATGTATGAAATAATAAATGTTTTAAGCTGCCGAAGTTGGGAGTAATTTGTTATAGAGCAAGAAATAACTAATACAATAGGGCTGAAGATCTTTCAAGGCTTTCTACATTCTAACTGGAAGTCATTCAATAGGGAATTTTACCCACCCACTTGGATGGTTCCCAAATTTATGCCTGGGATGAGAAATCTCAGATAATCTTTCATATATTGTTGTTTTCCATTTGCCTCATCTACACAGTACTATTTTCTGCCTCTCTGCAACCCTATTTATGCCTAGGGCAGGGAAGAATGCCTTGTACAAATTGTATAAATTCCATTTCCTTGGTTTCCCTGTCTTCTAATTGGGTTCCATCGATGGGAGACACCAGCAGAATATCAGAGGGTAAAAGGAAGACAAGATTGAGATATTTATATGATCTCCTGTCTGCCTGGCCAGGATTTTGGCAGGGACTGCATTTCCCTGTAACTATGTCTTCTCTATGGCCACTCCTATTTCATGACACCAGCTCTCACCTAACTCTGGAAATGATGTTCCTTCCCTTGCCCATTCAGGCCCAGGAATGAAAATAGCTTCTTGCTGTTGTTGGATTAGGAGACTAAGAGACAGGATTGAAACTGGATGCAGAGGCTTGCAGATTGTGTGCAGGTGTTAAACAGACCTCAAGCAGAAGCCAACTAGAGGGGCTGATAACCACAGGCAAGAAATGGCTTCAACCAGCTTGTCAGCTATCTTTGTCACCTTACATGAACTTTGGCTAATTACAATGTCATTTACATTGCATTTTAAAATTTCTCCACCCTTGAAGTCACCATGACAGTTCTGAGACAACCATATAAAATATGAAAATGGGAGGGAACCCAATTCTAGAAATTACTGCCTAAATTCTTAGCAAAGCCAACCCGTTGGTCTTAAATATTCCTCCTCTCAATTAGTAAAACTACAAAATATCTACAACCACTTCCTCCCAGTGCAGCTGCTCTTTTTTGAGCCTGACTCCTCTCTCTCCAGAAAGTGTACTTTCGCTTTGAATAAAAACCTATTGCTTACTTGGCATACATGGTGCGTCTTGAAATTCTTTTCTCAAGGATCACAAAGAACTTGGAAAAACCTCCACTTAGAGGCTAGTAACACTGTTACATACTTTCATCATTCATTGCTGGTTCTCTTAACTCTGCCAAATCTCTGCAAATAGCTCCTTCCTTAAATTGCCTTTAGTGAAACTTTTTCATGCACATCCTCTACTTCCTATTATGACTATGATAAGTAAAGTCCTTTGGAGTTCTTCACCTGAAAGTCCCAAAAGTCACCAAAAACATCAACTTATCTTAAACTGGACTCAATCTCAACCCTCAAAACTTGTTTTATTTTTTATTCTCCATGTCAGTTACTTGTGCCATGATTTTTTTAAATCTGGTACCCAACCTAGCTCTGACCACATTGAACTGCCAATATTTGATCATGTTTATGCTACAAAATAACAAGGAAATTTTTTATGATTCAAACTTAAAAGCTGGAAGTCACTGTCTTAGTTTGAGTTGCCCAGAGGCAGACATTTAAAAAAAGTGGTTTATTTGAGGAAATACCAAGAGAAGAGTGGGGATGTGACACAAGGAAAGGAAAGCAGGTAGTAATGTGAGTTATTAAGCAAGTTGCCACTGTGGACAATTAGAACTTTATCCCACAGCAATTTTAGCTCACTGAAGTCTGAGAGACAGTAGAGGAACATAACTCAGAGCTATTCTAACCAACAGGCAAGGAAACTAGGCATTTTCTACCTTTTCTTCCTCCATCATTTTTGGGAGGCCAGCTTCTAGCCACATTATTTCTGGAACTTTAGACTAGCCCTGTGTACCAGCTAAGTGTGCTCCCCCAGGCAGGAAAAAATAACAATAATAATAATAAAAACCTCTTACACAGAGAGTTTCCAACTTAGCAGCCTTTGACCCTGACTAGGTGAGTGCTTAAGAGATATGGATGGGTACCAACAGCCATCTCCTCTCTCTCACTCATTCAACACATCTAATCAAACACAAAGTCTGGAAAATTTTACTTTGAAAAGCTTTCCTGGGTCCATTCCCTCTTATCTATCTATATTACTTTTCTATTGTTTCATAACAAATTAATATTCATTTAGTAATTTTTTTTAAAAAATCCACACATGCATTATCTCACAATTCCAGTGAGGTCAGGAGCCCAGGCACAGCTTAACCAGGTCTTCTGCTCAGGGTCTCACAAGGCTGCAATCAAAGGACTGGCCAGACTTTGTTCCTTTCTGGAGTTCAGTATCCTCTTCCAGGCTCACGTGGTTGTTGGCAGAACTCAGTGCCTTGTGGTTTTATGTCTGAGGTCCTTGTTTTCTTGCTGGCTGTCAGCTAGGGAGCGTTTCCATGTCCTACAGGACATTTGCAGTTCCATGCCACATGGATTTGTCTCAGGACCTTGGACAATATGTCAGATTATTAGCTTGAAGACAGCAAGTGGGAGTCTCTCACTTCAGTTGACTAATACAGAGCCTCATAAGGTAACATACAAGGTATATAAGGTAATATAGTCAAGGGAATGACTGCTCACCGCCTTTACCTTGTTCTACTCATTTGTTGTATTTAGAGTATCCATGCTCAAGAGTAGGAAAAAGTACAAGGGTGTGACTCATTGTGGGTCATCGCAGGGTGTGTCTGCATACTGTTAGTGTCCTGTTTTAGGTAGCATCATCATTCAACTAAAATGCTAAAAAACCCTTCTACCTGGATTTTTTGCCTTCAATATCATTATTCTCAAATCTTTTACCAAAAAACCTACCAGAGAGGTCCAACATAAATGGGAATCTAATTTTACAACTATAATTCCAAAATATTTTGATAGCTCCCCTTCAATATAATGAGCCCCCACCTCCTCACTGGATAAACTGGGTCCTTCATAATCTAGACCCTGCCCGGACCTCAAGCTTCATCACTCCTCATCCAGACTTTACTCACTAACAAAATGCAGGCATTTTCTTGCATGCACCACACTGTTTTTCATTTTCTTGGCTTTGGCCCTCTGCTTGCAATGCCTTTCCACCCTATTTACTACTTAACCTGTACACCTCAGCAAAGGCACTGGGAAATCTAGGCCAGCCCCCCAAACTGGCTTTGATCATCTTTATTTGTAGCATCTTAATATCCTGAATATACCTTTATCATTGCACCTAGCACTTTGTATGATAAGTTTTAAAATTTCTATCCAATCTTAGACAGTGAAATGCTGAAGGTAGGAAGTGTTCATCTTTGTATACCTTTGTGGCTGGCATATATAGGTCCTCAACATATTGTTCAATTAATGAATGGATAATTAATTAATTAAGTCATGATAGACTCAGTCACAAACTGACCATCTGAGGCAACTGGGATAGCAAAATATGGTTGAATGATAATTAGAGTCATCAAGCATGGAAGAATATGATAAACATTAATTGCATTTTTCATTTAGAATGGTGTTGATTGAGCTTCAGCTGATTGTTCCACAATCCTTCATCAGTGTTTATGAGATATCTCCCAGGGGAAAAAAAGATTTTCAGCAAAATAAGTAAATCTAATATATGCCATCTAATAAAAAAAAAAGAGAGATGAGGAGGGGATTAAGATCCAAGTCTGAAATGCCAGCTAAGTATCTGTATCTGATTTACTGATTATCTTAGACCAGAACTAATTTTTATCATCATGGTATTTGCTAGGACTGTAGACACATGAGGTCTGTGAATGTCTCATGACAAGTGCACTAATGCTTCCCAAGTTCATGAGCCATGTCTCTTCAACCTTGACATCAGTTTGAATAGAACAAGACCACATATACTTTTTTTTATTTTTAATCCCTTGTTATCAATTGTTCAAATGCTTTGGCATTAAAAACAGAGGGCGGACAGCCATTCCTTTATTCCCTGCTGGTTATATCCTTCCTAAAGTCATAATCCCTGTAACAATAATCAATTGCATAGGACGTTTCTTTGAAGAAGCTCTTTAACCACAATCCTTTTACGTACTGTTTGTAATCTGCACGGCCGTGCAATTATTCAGCCTCCCTTTCTTTGAGAGCATATTTTCACACTTCAGGAGCTCTCCAAACTTATAATTCAGCTTCGCTGGCATAAAGACAAAAGAAGCCTTCTCAACTGCAGTCTAAAATCATGCCACTATTGACCCTAATCTCCTTCTCAAGCCCCAAAATATAAATTAGGGCTGTATTCATTGTGTCCCAAAGAGATTTCTTTTCTGGGACTAGCTCTCGCTGCTGCAGGGCCTCCCCAGCAGTTCACAGTGGCCATCTGGTTGTTGTGCCTTTGCAGATGGGCTCAGTCAGCACAGATTCCAGGGGCTAGGAAAAAAGGGAAGGAAAGAGACATTTGGTAGCCAAGTAAATTTTAAATTTACAAGATGGGGATAAATCTGCATTTCCTTTTCTCTTGGCTTCACCATCACCCGCATAAGTTATTTGTGCTCCTACTGAGCTGCCACTTTGGTTAACAAACTTCACAACATTTTAATTTCCTGATGTAAGAATATTTTGAAAGGTAAAAAGAATTGCATGACTGATTCCTTGATTTTTTAAAAAATCTGTTATAAAAATGTATATGGATGCTTTAATTATCATGAAATAGTAAGTTTGAATGACATGTTGCATCCTGCAACAGAAAAGTGGAAGAATGAACCAGTGATAATAGAAAACACTTATTTAGAACTTAAAACATGCCAGGCAATGTCCTGAGTGATTTTCCCCAGGATGAAAAACAGGTGAAATGTATCTTCTAAGATAACAGCTATTTAAAAATCTCAGCAACCGTACATGTTTTAAATAAAATTTTGAGAAAATTATACATCTGCTATTGTAAAAAATAATACTGAGAGATTCTCTGTACACTTTTCCCAGTTTCCCACAATGGTAACATTTTGAAACTACAATATAACATCACAACGATGGTATTGATATTGATGCAATCCAATGATCTTCCTCAGATATTCCCAAATTTACTTTTACTCATTTGTCTGTGAATTTAGTGATCTCTAGTATCTCACATGTATAGATTCATGTATCCAGGAAACTGAACAGTTCCATCACCAAAGGATTCCTCTTGTTGCTCTGTTAGAACTACACCCATCTGCAATCCATCATCCTTCATCCCTGGCAAATGGTTCCTCCATTTCTAAATTTTGTCATTTCAAACATATTATATAAATGGAACCATAGAATATATAACCTTTCAGGATTGGCTTTTTTCATTCAGCATAATTCTCTAGAGATTCATCCAAGTTGTTGCATATATCAATAGTGTGTTTCTTTTTATTGCTAGGTATCCTATTCCATTGCTTCTAAGTTGTCTAAATTAGTGTAAAGTTGTTCATAGTATTCCTTTGTTAATTTTTTTAATGATTTCAAGATCTGTAGTGGCATCCCTTATTTTATTGCTGATATTGATGATTTGTGCTTTCTCACTTTTTATTTTTGCTAGTCTTTCTAGAGGTTTATCAATGTTATTGATTGTTTTAAAGAATCATCTTTTTGTTTCATTGGTTTTCTCTATTGTTCTACTATTTTAAATTTCATTGATTTTTGCTCTTTATGATTTCCTTCCTTCTGCTTTCTTTGGGTTTATTTTGCTAGTTTTTTTCTAGTCTTTCTCTAGTTTCTTGAGGTAGGAAATTAGGTTTTTGGTTTGAGAACTTTCCCCATTTCTAATGTAAGACTTTAATGCTGTAAGTTTTTCTCTCAACACTGCCTTGCCTACATCGTATTTATTTTGGTAAATTTTGTTTTTGTTTTCATTAATTTTATGTATTTTTAAAATTTCCTTTGACCCATGGAGTATTTAGAAGTGTGTTGTTTAATTTTTATGTGTTTAGAGATTTTATAGGTTTCTTTCTGTTACTGACTTCTGGTCAGAGAATACACTTATGTTATTTCAATTATTTTACATTTGTTGAGGTTTGTTTTATGGTTCAGGTTATGTTCCATGGGTACTTGAAATACATATATACATACACACATAGGTATACACAGCAATGCACACACACACGCACACATTTTGCAACGTGGGAGTGGACTCTTTTTTTTTCTTGCTCTGTTACTTAGACTGGAGTGCGGTGGCATCATAATAGCTCACTGCAGCCTTCCACTGCTGGGCTCAAGTGATCCTCCTGCCTCAGCCTCCCTAGTATGAACTCTTTTATATGTGTCAATTAGATCTTAATTTTTGAATGTTGTTCAAAGTTTCTTTATTTTTGCTAACTTTCTGTCTAGTATTTCTATTGGTAGCTGAGAGGGAGGCATTGAAGTCCCTAACTATAATTGTAGGTCTATTTTTCCTTTGAGTTCTATCAGTCTTTGCTTCACATATTTTGAAGCTCTGCTATTCAGTACATACACATTTAGGATCATTAGATCTTCCTGATAGAGCAATCTTTTTATTATTATGTAATGTTCCTCTTTGTCTCTAGTAATTTATTTGCTCTGAAATTTACTTTAATATTAATATAACTACCCTTGCTTTTTAAATTTTATTAATGTTTGAATAATATATTGTTTTCTGTCCTTTTGCTCTCAATCTACTTTTGTCATTGAATTTGAAGTGAGTTTGTATTTAGACCATTTGTATTTAAGGAGGTATTGATACGCTAGTGTTTATGTCTGGCTTTTTTCCCCGTTTGTTTTCCATGATTCCATTCCTCTGTTTCTCTCTTCCTGCCACCTCTGGTTACTGAAACATTTTATAGGGTTCCATCTTGACTTATTTATAGTATTTTTGAGTGTATCTCTTTTTATAGTTTTTATAGTGTTTGCTCTGGGTATTACAATATAAATATGTGACTTATAACAGGCTGCTGTTAGCAACATTTTAGCATTTTGAGTAAAATATGGAAACCTCATTTCCATTTATGTAGGTCCTTTTCTTGTCCCACCTTTAAATATCATCTGGAGTATCACATGAAGTTACAATTTTGTTTTATTCATTAAATGTTATTTTTAAAACTCATGGTAAAAAGGATATCTATTGTATTTACCTATATTTCTGCATTTCCTTTGTTTTCTCTTCCTTCCTAGTGCAAGATTCTTTCCTTCATCATTTTTTATTCTGTTTGAAATTTTCCTTAACCAAAATTTAAGGGTAGGTCTGATAGTGACAAATTCTTTTAGTTTTCCTTCTTTTAAGAATGCTTTTATTTTTCTTTCTATCCTCAAGAATAGTTTCAGTGGATATAAAATTCATAATGGACACTTCTTTCAGCACTGAAAAAATATTATGCCACTTCCTTTTTGCCATTTCAGATAAGAATTCCACTGTCATATAAATTGGTTATCTTAGTGTGGAATACTATAACAAAACACATAGAATTGGTGGATAATAAACAACAGGCATTTGTTTCTCACAGTTCAGGAGGCTGGAAGTCAAGATCAAGGTGCCAGCATGGCTGGGCTCTGGTGAGGGCTCTCTTCTGGTTGAAGATCTCTATCTTCTCTTTATATTAATACTCTCACATGGTGGAAAGAAAGTGACAGGGCTTTCTGGGATCCCTTTTATTAATATAAGCACTAATCCCATTCTTAAGGGCTTCACCTCATGACTTAATTACTTCCCAAAGACTTCACCTCCTAACACCATCACATTGGGGGTTAGGACTTTAACATATGAATTTGGGGAGTACATAAACAACCAATCCATAACATTACTTGTAGGTGTTCTCCTATTAGTAGAGTGTTGCTTCTCATTGGCTGCTTTCAATATTTTTTTCTTGGTTTTTATTATTCAAAAATTTAATTATATATGTCTGCTGTGGATTTTTTTATTTATTTGTTCTGTTTCAGGTTTGCTCAGTTTCTTGGCACTGTAGGTTCATGTCTATTACCAAAATGTGAAGAGTTTTCAGACATTATTTCTTCAAATACTTTTTAATCCTCATTACCTTTTTTGTCATCTTCTGGGAATCTGATGATATGAATATTTGATATATTGTTACTGTGTTACAGGTCCCTGAGCCTGTGCTCAAAATTATCTGATTTTCAGATAGGATACAGTTTATTCATATGTTCTTAAGGTCATAGATTTTTATCCTCTGTCTCCTCCAATCGACTGCTAAACCCATCCAGAAAGTTTTATTTTTATTATTGTATTTTTAAATTCTGTATTTTCATTTGGCTCTTTTTTATGATTTCTATTTCTTTGCTGAGATATTTTTCTATTTTTTAAATCTGTTTCAAGAGAAGTTATAATTTATTTATAAGGAATGTTTTATGTTATTTTAATTGGTAAATAATTTTGTGTGTATATATATGATACAATGTGATATTTTTATAATTATATTATTGTAGAATGATTAAATTAGGCTAATTGGCTTATCCATCACTTTAAATATTTATCATTTCTTAGCGTTGAGAACACTTAAAATCCTATCTATTAGCTATTTTGAAATATTCAATACATTACTGTTAATTATGGTCACCATGCTGTATAATAGAACATCAAAGCCTATTCCTCCTGTCTAACTAAAACTGTGTGTACCCTTTGACCAATGTCTCCCCTTTGCCCATCCAGGCTTTGGTAACCACCGTTCTGTACTGCGAGTGTGACTTTTGTGGATTCTACATGTAAGTGAGATCATATGGTCTTTGTCTCTCTGTGATAGGCTTATTTCACTTAACATATTAATAATTTCCTCTAGGTTTATCTACGTTGTCACAAATGACAGAAGTTCCTGTTTATTGAAGGCTGAATAGTATTCCATTGTGTTTATATGCCACATTTTTCATCCATTTATTCATTAATGGACCAATAAAGGATTTTTATAAATGCTGCTTTACAATCTTTGCTAGATAATCCCAACATCCGATTCATCTCAGTAGTGGCATCAATTAATCGTCTTTTCTAATCCAAGTGGTGATTTTCTTGGTTTTTAGTATGATGGGTGATTTTCAATTATATCATGGATTTTTTTTATTGTATTAGGAGATTCTAGGTCCTGTCCAAATAATTTTTTTTAGCAATCACTTTTGTTATTTAGGTTTAGCGCACAGGTCTTGGCTTAATCTTGTGGGCTGTAGTTACAATGACACCTTACTTTTCAGAGACTTTAAAGTCTTATTTTGAACTGCTTGTTTTTTTCTGGTGCCATTGGGACAACACTGGTATCTTCTGGTGCTACCTGAGCAGATACCAGGGGCTTCATTAACAACTGGATGTCTAGTAGGTGAGAAGTGTGGTGGGGTTCCCCCTTACTAGTGCCCCTGGCTGCCCTAGTATATCTGAACAGGGGAGGGAATCTCAGGCTTATCTAGTCAAAGAGATTTCCAGGATCAGGCTACTTACTGTGAGTGGATCCTTCTTATCAGTTCTGCCCACTTGTCCCACATCTATGGGTGGCGGAGAGTCTCATGCCCTCAGAGACAAAGAGGATCTACCATCCAGCCATTTATTTTGACTGGGTCCTTCCTGCCCATTCTGCCACATGCCCTAGTATCTCTGCATGAAAAAAGATAGTCTTAGTCCAGGGGTATAAAGTGGTAGCAGGTTGAGACACTTGCTGTAATTGTGTTCTTATTGTTAGTTTCTTCTGCTACCTCAGTATCTCTGGATAGGGAAGAGGAGTCTCAGTACCATTATTATTAGTGGAGCTCTCCATCAATCACCTTTGCTGATACTGTCCAGCTCACCTGATATTGTCATAGGGCTCCCTTTAGATAAGGTGAAGAATGAGTCTATCTGGGCTGGCTTCTACTGCTAGCATGGGGTCAAAAAATGCCAGGTCTGGTTGACCTTCTTCTGCTGAGAAGGCACAAGATTCCTTGCCACTGTATTTTTCCTGTAGCCTTGGGATCCCAAACCAATTTGCCTTATTCTTACCACATTTTAGAATTCTCTATGAATTGCCTTTTGCACTTGGTCCAGGCTTTATAGTTGTATTTAGTGGGGAGGAATAGGGAAAAATGAGTCCAGGCCATCTTGTTTGGACCAGAAGCCCAACAGTACATTTTAAAAATGAATTTCCATATTATCTCTAATGTTATTCCTTTTTTCTCACTTTCTAATTTTTCTCCTTGCCCTCCAAAAAAAAACTGAATCAACAAACATAGTCTTTAATCTTAATAACCATTGAAATATTTTCCATTAATTGTTAAACATAACTTTGATTCTTGCGTTGGTATGAAAAGCAAGGGAAACTTAAAGTTCCAGCCTGTATAAGATTGGTGAAATTATTCAGTTATATAGAGAAACTATTTGCATGTGGAAATTTATTATTTTAAAAAGCTTATGCCAAATTAAAATAATGTAAACAGTTTACTAATCATACCTCTAAATTCATTATCATCTAAATATCCCTGAATAGTTTCAAAATTTTGGAGGACATACTTCATTCATTATTGAATGGCAATAAATAATGTGAAAGTCTATCTTTGAAAAAGAATCTGAGTAAACAGGGCATGTAAGAAAAGGATTAATTGCTCTTCTTTAAATGGGTAGAAAAAGACTTCTTAAATTCTTCAGTTTAATTCCTTTGGACTCTTACATTGAGTGATTTTATGCAGTATTGTGACCTAAGCAAAGCAGAACATATGACTTTCTGAGGTGTTTATACTCAAATACCAATTGCAGCTTTAAAATACAGTTTATCAAGACTATACTTTCAGGGATCATTTCTGTACTTCATTTCTAGAGGAATTTCTCTGAACCTGTAGAGCACCAGAAACCAGGAAGAGGAGGCAGCACAGGGTTCTCTCCTGAAGGTGAAGCCAGCCCTTGGTGTTGTTTCTTTGCAGCTGACATTTATCATCAGTAATTATTCTTCTCTTCCTTTGGAAGAGTAAGAGGGAAAGGACGAAGTCTGAATGGTTCTAGTTTTAAAAATAAATTGATTAATTAAATTAAATACAGTTTATCAAATTAGATACTTAAAAATATTAAAATGTAATTTTGTTTCTATGGTCTATAGAAAATACACGTTCCCCACTGATTTTTTACAGAAGGCTCTCCTTTTTCTGAGGGCTCACAATCAACATTCCATGGTTTATATATTCTGTGCATACAGCAATCAGATATGTTACTTGATATGTTTTTAAATTTCAACTTTCTTTCACATTTTAATATTTTAATTAGGGATTTTGTTTCCTTAGATAAAAGAGCTGTCATTGTGAAATTGTGCTTTCTCAGCTCATTTGACGGTATCAACGTGTCTGAGCTTTAGAACAATGACTAAAGACAAGGGTGTTATAAAATATATCGAGATGGAGCAGAGTATCATATAAAATTTTTTTGTAAAGTAAAATGACATGAAAAGAGAGTGGTGGTTTTTAAATATCTCTTTAAATTCTTTGATATACTTCCCTTCAAGAGATGGAACTTAATTTCCCTCCCCTTGAATGTGGGCTGGATAAAGGGGCTTGCTTCTATCAAATAGGCTATATAGAAGGGAAGGTGTGTAACTTTCAACGTTAGGCCGTGAGAGGCCTTGCAACATCTCTTTACTCTGCCTTGGACCACTTGGACTACTTGCTCTTGTGGAAGGTAGATGCCATGTCATGAGAAGATTCAAGTAACTCTATGTAGAGGAGCAGGTGGCCAGGAACTGAGGCCTCTTTTCAAAAATCATCAAGGAGTTGAAGCCTTCTGCTGACAACCATGCAATTGAGCTATCCTGGAAGTAGATCCTTCAGCCCCAATGAAGTTTTCAGAAGATAGCAGACCCAGCCAACAACTGCACTTGACCTTCACTCAGCCAGAACCATCCAGCTAAGCTGCCTTTGAAGTTTTGAGTCGTAGAAACTGAGAGAATTAATGCTGCTTGTTTCAAACCCCCATGTTTTGGGATAAATTTGTTATGCAGTGATAGATAACTATTACAAATAGTTTCCCTTACAGTCCTTGACAAAGATATCACATGCTTTGATGTCGAGAAGTAGACATGGACCGCATGTGATAAATCATGGAAACAGTCTGGGGAAATACAGAACTCTCTTCTAACAAACCCAACTCCCCTGGCCCATTTCAGTTTACCAACATCTTTACTTCAATCCACTCTACTCTTTGCTTTCTTTGCTAATGGAGATTGGGATATTGAAATAATAGATCTAGCACATTTTCGTTTAGATAGATTTAAATTAGTCAAGTTTTCATATTCCATTTATGATTTTTCAATGAAGAAATTCTTCAACAGAGATGTCTATTTCCAGAAATCATAAAACTAACTTTTTATTGACAAATGAGGTATTTTTTTCTTTCTATACCTCTGAATACTCTTGTTCTGACCTTAATATGAAATTTTTATGTACCTATGGGCTTCTTACATAAATAATTTTAATATCATATTTAAACATATAGAGAACGATCTGTGTTTTAAAAATCTGTGAATCAGCATGTTCACATTTTAATACAAATATTTCAGTAAAAGGTAATGGCAAATTATCTGGAGCAAACAAACCTGCTGAGTGAAATGTTAAGCAAAAACTGTAAGGGTCATAATGGTTTCCTAAAGTGGACAGTCTTGGGAGTGACTTCATTCTGCCAATGGTAAAATTGTGTTCTCAGAAATCCCACTGTCATGTGCAAGGAACTCCCAAACTGAATACCCTAAGTATAATATTAACAACCCTAGTCAAATCCGGTTTCTATATGTTTTTTCCATCTAACCCCTCATATGTTCTTTTGTTTTTTCCAGAGTGGCAAAGTGTTGTAAGGTGTTAGGGCATATAGTTCTTAGAGGAAAAATAAACTCCATGTTTCTATTCTAAAATGGATACACATATTTCTCCCATTAATTATTTTATTGCTATTATTTGATTTGGCCAACTACTGTGTATTCCATGATTTTTTTTCCAAGACAAATTGTTTCAACCCAAAACTTGGGGGATTTTTTTTAATTGAAAACTATATTTTACCAAAAGGTCATGGAAGGGGATAAGTTGTTTGAAATAACTAAGTTATTAGTAAAACATTTTAAAAGTTACATGTGATGACATATCTAGTTAGCTTTCTAAATTTTACAATACTCTAAGTTGTGAGTCAAGCAAAAAAACAAAAATGTACGCGTGCAAATCACTTTTATGTCTTCAAGCATCACAAAGCAACACACAGATGGCATTATGAAAGAATTCATAATTCAGAGTGTTTCATTAGCAAAAGCTTCTTGGAAGTTGATTTGAATATTATTTCACTATTAAATTGGAATAAGGTACACCAGAAACCTAAGTTTTCAGACCCAGTGACAGTTAAAAATTGCTAAAATGAAGTACTGTGGCATTTTAAAATTAAGATTAACCATTTTGCCATCACACAAATCACCCTTGACACCTAAGGCTGAACTGCTTCCCTTGTGTTACCCAGTCATGACAATACCAGCTCCTGTCTTATACTGAGAGTGGACCTTTCAAAGGGCTGACAACTGATCCTCAGGAATCCAAAAGGAAATATCAAATAGGTGTTACTTATCCACATGTGAGGCTTCCAGGAAGAACAGGGGAATTTGTAAGGCTCAATATTGCTGGAAATTCACTTAATGCACTCTGTCCTTCTCCCCAGTGTCTACACAGGAATGATTTAGGAATACAGGTTGCCATGTCTTGATTTAGAACTAAGATCTTAATCACAATGAAACCCCTGCCTTGGCAGACCTTTCCTGTTATCTTCACAAAGACCTCAGCAATAACAGGCACTCAATTCCTCACAATGCTCACAGAACCACCTTATGGCTTTCTGACCAGCAATTCTCTTTATGGAATTTGCATTTAGACCAATTGAAGATAAGATCTGGTGCTTTGGGGAGCAGGTGTTAAGAGACCCAACAAAAAGTAGAGCTGTCTGAGGGCTGTAGAACAGTGTTGGTTGAAGCAATCAATTTTATTGCAGTACACTGTTTCTCTTGCTACTAACAGCTGCTCAGAGGATAGTGGGGAAGCTACCCTGCAGAGCAGATTTGAGTCAGAGGATGGAAAATCCACCTCATTTCCAGGCTGAAAGGTCCCACATTAAAAGACCATAAAGCTAAAGTCATTTAAATAGTAGCTCCAGGGACACATTAACTTTGCCTTCTCACAAAATGTCTGTTAATACAGATCTCAAAGACAAGTTGCTTGTCATTTTACCATTCAACACAACATAGCAGATTTTAAAACTTGTTTTCCTGTCTCAAACATTTGTATTTACTGATAAACACACACACACACACACACGAGTTTGATTAAATAAAGAAAAAGATCATCACTATTTATGAGGAAGCCACTGTCAATGTAAAGCTAACACTGGCAATTTGAAGCCTTGGCAAAGTATTTAAAGTACTGAAATGGACATTTCATCATTTATATTGCAGGCAAAAAATCTTAATTTATTGCCATACATATTGCTACAAACTTTGTGAAGCTTTAAAATTTCTGGATTGTTGATTTTGGAACATTTCTGCCCTGGAGGAATGCCTTAGAGGAGCAAATTTGAAATATAAATGGGTCTTTGAGAAGTCCACTGAGCTAGATGGTTGGATGCATGTCGACTTGAAATGTATTAGTCTTCATAGAGAGACTCAAACTTACTCAAGGACTGACTGTTCCTGCTGCTGTCAGTTGGATGTTTCCTTGAGAGATCCCTTGAGAGACACAGCTTATGGGTGCCACACTGTAACTGTAAACTACTTGGGAAAGGAAGAGAGAGTGGGATTTTAAAATATGTCTGGCAGCTCAAAGATCTGGTTTGAATGCCAAGTAGCAGCTGAGACAACTGTGTTATAGCTTTACATTCCCAAAGGGGAAGGGATTAAAAAAAAGACAGCTAGGTTCCTGTCTACTTTTTTGAGACTAGATAACACAATGTTTCCCAACAAGATCATTATTTGGGGGTTTTAAAAATAATATATAAGAACATTTCATACCCAGGGCAAATTGAAATACTAAATTTACAATCAATGTGCCTGGCTAAATGGGAACATAATGTGCAAGTTTGATGTTATATCCCAATGATATCATGATGTATAAACTAACTGAATTATTGTATTCAATTATTATAATACCTTGTACAGTATAGACATTGGCATAGGCAAATATTTTAGAGGATTTTTAAAGTGTGCCTACAATGTTAAAATACCAGCACCATTTTTAAGCAATCGTTTTTATTATATTATTAAAGTCATTAAGATGAGATATTAAAATAGAAAATTAGACAATCAATAAAATAACTCATCAGCCACTTTACGTAGAGAATTAAATGATAGTTATAAGCAATAGGATACTGTAAAATAACTTTCTTAAACATTTTTAAATTAAAAAAGTTAGGTATAATCTTTTTTTAAAAAAAAATTCAACTACTGGTAGACTTAGAAATGCATGTGATACCTGGAAATGGAATTTTAGTATATATTTTTTTATTTTATGTTGTTTTGTTCTTTTATTGTGACATAACAGATTTGTCTAGGTAGGATTTGAACAATTTGCCTAAGTGGAATCTTAGTAATCATGTTGTGAAGAAAATCAAGAAAGTTATTTTAATACATACTATACTATCCAGCTTCAAAACAGCAATTACAACTTCCAGAAGATGCACGAATCAGCTTTTGGCTAAAGTGAGAGCATCCTATTTAGGGACACTTCTCATGGAAAACAATCTGATGTGACATGTTTGGTTCATAGGAGGAGTTATAAGAACCTGCCACTGCCTGGCCTGGAGGTGGTGCCTTGAAGGGCGAGCCAGCATTCATTCATCTACTCTGGCCATCTGTCCCATTCTTACTCCTTTTATATGTGTCTGTCTCTGAGTCCTATAGCTCATCAGCAAGGGAGCAGCTGTTGGACTGTCTTCCTGAAGATACTGAAGCCTCAAGCCTGAAACTTCACAGAAAAGGAAATACTAATTTGTAAACATCATCACCCTTCAATCACTTTGTGCCTGAGTCATGGGGGAAACCCAAAGTGATTTGTAAACACACTAGCATACAGAAGTGTCTTCTATTTCACACCTTTTGTTCCATCTAAAGGGAGAACAGGGTCCAGATGCTTATGCAATTCTCACCTTAACCCCACACATTTTGAAAATTACAAAGGGCAAGGGTAGAAAGGAAAAATACTTAGGTAGGTATGATGCTTACCATATGTACCAGATTTCAAGTAATTTTCATCAAATATTAAAATATTCCAAATATTTCAACATTTTGGCCTCAAAAATACCTCTTCCATATTGACTCCCATACCTGAAAAGCCATGTGTTTTCCATTTCATGTCTTCATTAGTTTGGAAAATACAGTCCAAAGGGGTTTGGTAGAAAACTTGTAACTCTGGGGCACACTATGAAAAGTTGCTTATTGAATTAGCATAATCATTTAGACCCACATGACACAAGCATATTACTTTGCACACAGTAGGCACTTAGTCAAGCCTGATTTTATTTGATTTAGCTCTATGATAAATGTCATATGGTTAATGATTAATTACCTAATTATTGTCATTCTACAATGTAGGCTCCCTGAAATTTAAACTAAAAATTCACAATTTTTACAAATAAAAATTGTGAAACAACCAGCAAACAAGGTATTTTATTATAAAAAATGAAGATTATCCTTAATGATTGCATATATAATGACACAGAGATAAACAATTAGAAATCACCCATTTGATGTAACTTCAAGTTTTCCAAAACTCATGTAATCCCAATTATGCCCTCATTAGCTCTACCCTGCAGCAGAAATATCAGCCATTATTGCATTATATATTGCATTTTCAGAGGATCTTTTATGAATGAAAATACATCAAACAGAATGTGTAACAGTTTATCCTTTTAGCCTTCATTATCTCATTTGGTAAGATTAGATTAGATTTTGTTTTTTAGCTTTCCACCATAGATTAGCAACACGAGAGACATATAACAGCATGAGTAGTTTCTGAATAGAGTATGTGCAGTTTGCGTAAACTTCTAAAGATAGTGTTAATATATATTCTGAAATGACTTACATTATCGGGATGGTCAAGGGATAACCTCTGGACAGCCAGAGGACGAGCTCATGAGGACACTGGGTTTCTATCAGAGGTTATGCAGAAAAAAGAACAACTATTATACAAAAACAAGCTGTCTGCTATGTCGTTGCTCTAGTCTGAACTGTGTCCCTCCCCCATAAGACTTCTTATGTTGAAGTCTTAATCCCCAGTACCTCAGAATGTGACTGTATTTGGGAATAGGGCCTTTAAGGATATGATTAAGGAAAAAAGAGGTCATATGCATGGACCCTAATCCAATATGACTGGTGTCCTTATGAAAAGAGGGGATTAGGACACAGACACCTAGAGGAAAGGCCATGAGAAGACACCGAAGAAAAACAGCCAACTACAAGCCAAGGAGAGAGGCGTCCGAAGAAACAATCCTGCTGACAGCTTCATCTTGGACTATGAGAAAACAAATGTCTGTTGTTTAAGCCACACAGTCCTCGTTATGGCAGTCCTAGCAAACTAATATAGTCCTTTGTTTTTAACATGTCAGCTACAGTAGAAAGCCACTCCTAGGCCTACTGGCATATTACAAAATTAATTATTGCAAGCGTAATTTAATGCAGTTCAACGAAGTCAAAGAAGTAACACTTAAAAGATATCATATGATCTCACTGCACACTAGCCTGGGTGAGGCAGCAAGACTCTGTCTCAAATAAACAAGCAAAAAAAGATTATAGACTTAAAGTTAAGAAAAAGAATGATGAAATAGGAAGAAGGGCTCCAAAAGACAAAGTCAGAAAAACTGTGAATGTGATAGCTTAAACAAAGAAAAATAAGACAAAGGGGAAAACGTGAAGAAATAAATAGTATGTAGTAATGGTGGTCATATTAAGCTATAAAGCTATAAACGACATAAAGAATATAAAATGAAATAAGATGTCTTGATATTCTGAGTAATGGATAACAAGGTGGCCAAATTAGAGTACACTATTTTATTTTCAAAAAATATCATTACAAGGAAAGTTAAAAAAAAAATCTAGAGTTTTTGCAGAAAGGTCATTTGGAATCAGTGAAAAATATGAATAATTATAACATATTTTTAAAACATACAACTGTATTGTATATTTACCCCATACAGTTCATCAAACTAGGCTTATCAAAGTCCAGTTAAGAAAAGAATTAAATATACATATGAGCATACCCTGTACCATACTCATACTGTATGCTCAATTCCATGCTATAAATGATTTATTGAAAGAGTTTTTATTTTCTTAATTTTTTCTGTAATTTACTTGCAGTGTTTATGTTCATAATAAAGAAAGAACTGACAAATTATGGTATTTAAACTTAAATGAGTATTTAATTAATCATTTAATAAGTATGACAATGTGACATGAAAATCAGTATAGAAGCCATAATCAAAGTAAAGCTTAAGGGATGAATATTGTGCTCTGGGTTGATTTAAAATGAGACATTTTTGAAAGATAATAAAGTATGGTTAAAGTAGGTATTATTATAAATTCTTTTCTTAGGTATTCCTGAACAAAAGAAATAATAAAATAGTCAGCTCATCCTAGAAGAAAAAAATTGATCTCATTTCTTTATCCCAGAGCCCATTTCCCTGTCATATCAGTTACCACCCTCTAGTAAGTATTTTTAAGTTTCCCTACCTTGACTATGAATTTGATACGGAGATTTTTTTTTTTTTCATTTTGAACTTCTACTCTTCAATATATTCCCTTGCTGAATATTGTAATAAATTAGAATGCATGTCTGGATGTTTTCTATATCACTAAGAGGTTGAAATGCTTTGTGGAATATGTCATTCTGGAAAGTCAAGAAACCACTCCCATCCAAGATAATCAAAAGGGAAAACAAAAAACAAAAGGTGGGACTATTTGCTGAATGTTTTAAATAAACATTATTCTGGATCATCTACATGCCTTTTGAAGTTACTATAGTGGTGCCAAGAACTTAAAGAGAAAAAATGATTGAATTCGATGCTGATACTGCCAAGGAAAATGAGGACAATGCAAAAAATGTAGCTGTAATAATATGATTATAAATCAAACTGAACATCTTAAGATGCCTGAGATAATCTCTCTTTTTTAGGGTACCATTGTTCAAAAGCCTATTATATACCTGGCAGTATGTTATTAATAGTTGTCTTCCAAAGATGATCTTCAACCCTCAAAACAACACCATAATATAGGTATCATTACTCTCTTGCTACTAACTGATGGGTAGAGGAAAGGCTGCCATTATTGGGAACATTGTACAGCTTTTCTTCTTCCTGGGAACCATTGTTGACTTCTCACCAGACCCAGTTATAGAGTTTGCATGTCTCACTCTCTTTGAAAAATACTCCAGAGTTTTAAAGGCTGACTCATTTTTCATAAATAAGAAAATATAATTTTACATCTCCCCTATTTTGTTCACTATGTGGCTCTATAAAGCATAAGCAACTACAGCTTGTACTTGCAGATTTCATTCAAAGCCTAACCTCTCAATGACAATAAACATAGCGCAACAAGGCCTCGCACAGAAGTTGCTGTTGCTATCTCAGTGATCCATCATAGGAATACTGAAGTTTCCCTTAAGATGATAATTTTTCCAGTAAAAATCATGATTATTATCCTCAACCGTGTATTTTTAAAATGAGCTTATTGAAGACATAAATGTCTTAATTTTTTCAAAAGCATTTTATAGCTTTAAGAAGTCACCTGAATAACACATTAGAGTACATTCTTAGAAATCTTTTTTAATAATATATTTTGAAATTTCTCATCCAACTGTTATCTTTACAATAATATTTCTGTCAAAAGGGATTTCTTGGCTATAAAACCTGATGTTTTCATATTTATGTTATAACTTGTTTTGATTAAGACACTGTTAAACCCTTTACTGAAATTCTATAATGGATTGAAAAGATAATTTCTCAAAGTGCCTCACAAAACTAGAGTGTGTCTGACAGTTGAGAGAATCAAGATCCGTAAGATCTAATTGATAAGGATAAAACTGGGATTCTACTAAGTAAAGATTATCAAATTTACCTGTAACACCCATAATTTTTTTTCAATCTGCAAAAGGCTTCACAGTCTCTTCATAGGAAAATTTATACTGTCATTGTTATTTTCACAGTTTAAATGTATTTCCCTGAATCCTTATTAACATAGAGTTAACCAAATGCATATACTAAAAGTGAGAGAAATAATAATAAGATGGCTTTATTTTGTCTCCAAAATTGCAGGCCATTTGAGATGAGTAAACAGATAAATGGTGACCTCCAATGACAATTAGGCCATATGAAAATCTCAAGATGACTTTCATTCTGCTTAAAGCTACAAAAAATAAGTAGGTCGGCCAAAATGCCAAATGATAACTACATGACAAATGTGTCTTACTTTTGGTCTAACCATTATATGCTGTTAAATATTTAAATATAGAATGTGTATATATATATATACACACACACACACACACACACACACACACATATATATCAAATTTAGAGATACAAACCGCAAATATTTTGAGTGTTAAAAGACATGATTCATTAGAATATGGTAATACAATTTAGAATTTTACCACATTTCAGCCTATTTACTTCCTTGGAAATAATCCAAATATAACTCTGAAAAATCATTTTGCAAATGATCAAATAAAATTGCTAATTTTCACAATTTATTTTTCTACTAATGTTAATATATCCTACAAAATACTACAATAAGAAAAAAATTTTCAAGTTTTAGATTGAAAAAGAAAGACACAAGTTAAATATTTCCCTTTCAATCAAAGTGCCATGAACTTGAAAGGATTTGCAAAGTAGAAACAGGTGTAGTCAACTGTTGAAGTATTTTTAAAATTGTTTGACACGTTATAATAGTGTGATCCAAAGCTGAAACTTGACATTACTGTAAGCATTGGAAGATCATAAATCACTTCAGACAGCACACTGTAGTCTTAATTCTTTCATACTGAAAGTACTTTGTAACTGTGATATCATTAATATTACATATTAGGAAAACAGAAATAATACAAGGTTTAAATAATAAGATGAAAATTTAACTTTCTGCCCATATGTTCAATATATCATACATAATTCCATATTATTTGTAAAGCAAATACAATTTTTTTCTGCTTTGACATATTTAGATGTTTTATTAAAGGCTGAACATTTTGGATGGTGATTTAAAGTACACTACATATATATTCATAATAGTTAATTGATGCATAATTAAAATTTCAAAGGAATTAAAACCACTTAAAACAGAAACTTTTATGATAATTTTGGTTTTTTGTTGTTTTAGGTAATACATTTTTTTCAGAATATTATGGGAGTACAAATATTTTGGATGGATTGCTTTTGTACTACTTGAGTTAAAGTTATAAGTGTGCCCATCACCAGGGTAGTGTACATTGTACCCGTTAGGTATGATTTCACCCATCGCCTCCTCCCCCTCCCACCTGCATGATTTTCATTGAGTTTTACTTCCATCTATGTACATGATGAAAGTAAATTGATTAGTTCCAATTTAATAGTGAATACATGTGGTGTTTGTTTTTCCATTCTTTAGATATTTCACTTAGCAGCATGGTTTCCAGTTCCATCCAGATTGTTGCAAAAGATATTAATTCATTTTTTTATGGCTGAGTAGTAAGTACTCCATGTTATACATATACCACATTTTATTAATCTACTCATGAATTGATTGGCACTTGGGTTGATTCCACATCTTTGTGATTGTGAATTGTGCAGCCATGAACATTCTAGTGCAGGTGTCTTTTTGATAAAATGACTTTGTTTCCATTGGGTAAATACCCAGTAGTGGGATTGCTGAATCAAATGGTAGGTCAACTTTTAGTTTTTTGAGGAATCTCCATACTATTTTCCATAGAGGTTTTACTAGTTTGTAGTCCCACCAACAGTGTATAAGTGTTCCTATCTCTCCGCATCCACACCAGTATCTATTATTTGGGGACTTTTTGATTAAAGCCATTCTCACTGGGGTTAAGTGATATCTCATTGCTGTTTTGATTTGCATTTCTCTGATGATTAGTGACATTGAGCATTTTTTATATGTTTACAGGACATTTGTCTATCTTCTTTTGAAAAGCTTATGTTCATGTTTTTTGTCCACTTTTTAATGGGGTTGTTTGATTTCTTCTTGCTGATTTGCTTGAGTTCTTTGTAGATTCTGGTTATTAGCCCTTTATCAAATATATAGCATGAGAGTATTTTCTCCCATTCTGTAGGTTCTCTATTTGCTCTGTTGATTGTTTCTTGGCTGTGCAAAAGCTTTTACATTTAGTCAAGTCCCATTTATTTATTTTTGTTATTACTGTAATTGCTCTCGATGTCTTCATAAATTCTTTGCCTAGGTGGATATCTAGAAGAGTTTTCTTAACATTTTCTTCTAGAATTCTTATGGTTTCATGTCTTATATTTAAGTCTGTGACCCATCCTGAATTAATTTTTGTGAGTGGTGATAGATAGGGATCCTGTTTCAATCTTCTACATGTGGCTGTTCAGTCTTCCCAGCACCATTTATTGAATAGAGATTCTTTCCCCTAGTGTATATTGCTATCTATTTTGTCAAAGATCAAATGGCAATATGTAGATGGTTTTATATTTGGGTTCTCTGTTCTGTTCCATTCATTTATGTCTCTATTTTTGTGCCAATATCTTGCTGTTTTGGTTAACATAGCCTTATAGTGTAGCTTAAAGTCTGGTAAAGTGAGACCTCCAGATTTGTTCCTTTTGTTTAAGGTTACTTTGGCTATTCAGGCTCTTCTTTGGTTCCAGACATAGCATAGAATTATTTTTTCTAGATCTGGGAAAAATTATGTTGGTATTTTGATAGAGATTGCATTGAACCTATAAATCACTCTGGGTGTCATGGACATTTTAACATTATTGATTCTGCTGATCCATGAGCATGATATGATAATTTTGTTTTTGCAAGTAAGAAAGGACAATTTCCCATAAGTGTTAAGAATTTCACTTTTTAAAACGGCTTTTTTTCAAGGTTCCTAATTTTTTTTTTAAGAAAGCAATCTATGGTGATTTTGTTACCATTACTTCATAGTGATACTATGAGTATAAAATAATCCAGGTCAGGAACTTGCTGAGGCAGGACACTGGCTCCTTCCCCTACTCTCTACACCGATGTTCTCAATATAAGTACAACTTGTCAAAAATTAGCAGTTGTGCTAAATGCTTAAGATTGCTTCATAATGTTTCCTAATGGGTTAAAGCCACTTTTTATTGACTATCATTGTAAGTAAGTAGAATAAATTAAACCCATTTATTTCCATCAAAAGTAGATATTTTAACATGAGCCAAAAATATTTAATCATTAAAGAAATTTAGTTAAGCAATTTTCTTTAGGTTAACCCAGAAGGTGTCTTTGAAGGCATTACTCATGACACACACATTATATCAAATTCTCAAAGAAATAATGCAAGAAATTTTAACATTTTATATTATTTTTGTCAATGTTCACCTGTTTGGGTTTTGCCCCTTCCAGTCCCAAGAGATTTACTGCTGGATGTTCAATAATTCCTAGGCCACATCAGTCAGATAAACATATTATGCTAAGAATAAAACTCAGTCATATAGCTATTTTTAACACTGAACTATGCTTTCCCCACGCTCAATGACACTAATGATACATGCTATGACTTGATTATTTTTTTCTATTTTCTGAAGAATCGCTTCCTGCAATTAATTTTTCAAGATCTGAACACATTTCATGGATTGAAGGCATCCAAATAGTCTCTAGCAGGAAAATATATAGCACACACTCCTTTAAAAATGCACACAATAACAGCTGGGATTTATAACAACAAATGAAGGGAAAGATGAAGGAAATATACAAATCATAAGCTTCAAGAAACACATAAATCTTTATGAAGTCTTATCATAACTCAGACAGAATGTTATCCTTTCAAAATCTGCCAGATCACGCCAGACATAATACCCAGTTTTAAAACTCAGGTGCTTTGAAGTTGTTATCTTTGAAGTCCTCTTAGTATTGGAGTTTTGCTCATTCCTCAGATCATAGCAATTTATGCATTAGTTCTATGTTGTCCTATTGTTTCCCTAGGTCAGTTATTGTTTCTTCTTTCCTTTAATAGAAAAATATATAATTTTATTCTCTATGATAAATAAAATCTGAAAATTTTAGGTGTTTTTGCATAAAAGTGTTAAATTTATAAACAATAATAAATTGTACTTGGTCAATTGCAAAGAAAGAAACAACTTTTTTCTTTCAAGCTACTCCTTTAAACCCACTCGCCTATTCAGTTTTTCTTGCCTGCAGATTTTGGCCAGAATGTACAGACTTTCTGGTCCTCTTGCAGTCATTTATTTATTCTTTTATTCAAAAATTGATTCAAATGTCTACTAAGTGCCAAGCACCATTCTAGGTGCTTAGATGCATCAGTGAACAAAACCGAAGATTCCTAAGGAGCTTATATTCTAGTTGGGGAAAGACATTAATAGTGAGTAGTTTTATGGAAAAAATGAAAATAAACATGGCAAATGAGGTCAGAAGGTCCGGGTTGGGGGTGGGAAGCAGTAGGGAGGGTTGGAGGGGACAGGCAGAATTTTGTATTAATTATGGTGATAAGGGTAAGCCTCACTGAAGTGGTGAGATTTGGCCAAGGAGGTGAGTTTAGCCAAATCAATACGTGGATGAAGAGCATTCAAGAATATAAAGAGCAAAAATCTTAAAACAGGAACATGCCTGGTATGCTCACACAAGATCAAGGAAGCCAGTGTGCTAAAGCTGACTGACTGAACAAGTGTAAATAGTAGCAAGAGTTGGGGTGGGGGTTGGGGGTAGAAGGCAGAACATGAGAGACCATGTTGGCCATTTTCTGGATTCAGGCTTCTAATCTGAGTGAAATGAAGATATGACATATTCTGACTTATATTTTGGAAAGATAACTCAGGATCCCGGTAAGAGATGATGGTGGTTCAGACGATGGGAATAACAGCAGAGGATACGTTTTGCAGATAGAGCCATCATCCTTACCTGACAGATTGGATATAAGATGTGAGAGAAAGAAAGGAGCGAAGTATTGCTCCAAGGGTTTCATGTTGAACAACTATTAGAATGAAAGTAAAGCAGATTTGGCAGGGGCAGGAGGGAAGTAAAGGAGTAGATGTCACAGAATATATGAAATTTTAAAAAGTTTTAAACATGCTGCATTGTGGATGTCTATTAGAGAGCCAAATGGAGATGCTAAGTAGGAAATTGGATATATGAGTCTACAGTTTGAGAGCAGAATCTGGCCAACAGAGTTAAAAAAAAAAATTGGAGAGTCGTCAGCATATTAATAGTATTTAAAGTTAGGAGACAGAATGAGATCTTCATGGGTCTGTAGCTGATAAAAAGAAGTCCAAAATCTAAGCTTTGGGCCTTTCCAATGGTAACGGGTCAAGTAAAAGAGAAGGAACCAACAAAGATGACTGAGAATGAGAAAACACTAAGTTAGAAAGAAAGTCAATTCAGTGCAGTTTTGGAAATAAAATTGAAAAAGATAATTAAGGAGAGAAAGAGTGATCAACTTTATCAAATGCTACTAATAGGTTCAATACTTCCAGTAAAAATGGCCATGAAATGTTAGAATTAAGATATATAGAAGGAGTTATATTTTGTTCTGAAAACTGGTAATCAAATTACCAACCAGCTTATAAAATTGTTTAGCATTACTCTGCCATCTTCTGAAACTCTGATTTTGATAAAGATATTGGTCCATATATATGACAGTGTTTGAATTGGATTTCAGCAGCTAAAATTTCTATGATATTGGTAGCTTCTGAATCTAAATCTACAATTTTTAGCATCCTCCAAATGCTTTTGGATCTTGAATAGAAGAAATTTTGGAGTAAAAATAATACGAATCGTTAGCTCATTTTTTATTCTCTGAAACCTTAGAGGCTGTTCCAACATATGTTCAATAGCAAATTTATGGCTGTGACTCACTCCAGAAAACTGATTGTATTTAATCCTCTTGTTATTGCTTTTGGGAATACCACACAAGTCATACTTTGAATTTTTTTCCCTAATACTGAAGCTAAAAAGATTATAACAAAACTTTGACACAAAAAAACGATGTCTGCTAAATACCAGTCATTTTCCAAGGGAGTCTTTTTGGGAAGTTACCGATGAAAACTCTTCCTAAGCACTTTCTAAATATTAATACTGGAGTGTTACCAAAAAAAAAAAAAAGCATTCTTAGATCATTTTGGAGCATGAATTCATACTTGGCACACAGTGTTCCCTGATTCTTTCTACCTGATTCACCCTAAACCCAGGGTGTCCAGACAATATCTTGCCATATCAGCAAATATTACATCATTAGATTTACAATAGTTCTTCTAGGTTTTATTTTATTTTATTTATTTTCTCTTATATTACATCATTAGATTTTACAATAGTCCCTCTAGGTTTTATTTTATTTATTTTATCTTATTTCTAAGAATAGGAAAACAATGATCTTATTTGTAATAACATTATATAGGCCGGGCACGGTGGCTCACGCCTGTAATTGTAGCACTCTGGGAGGCTGAGGTGGGAGGATTGCTAGAGGTCAGGAGTTTGAGACCACCCTGAGCAAGACTGAGACCCCTTCTCTATTAAAAATGGAAAGAAACTAGCTAGACAACTAAAAAAATATAGAAAAAAATAGCCGGGTGTGGTGGTGCATGCCTGTAGTCCCAGCTACTTGGGAGGCTGAGGCAGGAGGATTGCTTGAGCCCAAGAGTTTGATGTTGCTGTGAGCTAGGCTGACGCCAAGGCACTCTAGCCCTGGCAATAGAGTGAGACTCTGTCTCAACAACAACAACAACAACAACAAAACATTATATAAAACACTTAGGAATAAATTTCATATGAAACATGAAGTATATATAGCATACATACACATATAATAATAGGTAGTACTTATATGGTACTTATTAGATACTTATTATGTGCCAGAGAGTCTTTTAAATACTTTACATATACTAATTCATTTAATCTTCACAATTACTATAGAAAGCATTATTATTATCACCTCTCATATTATAGGAAGGGAAAATAAAGCCACAGAAAGAAAGGAACAAGGTCACGCAGCTAGCAAACAGCAAAGCTGGGTTTGGGACACAGGTTGTCTAATTCTAGTATATGTATGTATTCTAAAGCACTATACTCTGCTAAAATGTGCACACATGCATACACATACACAGAAAATTGTAAATATAGTGAAATAAATGAGAGAATACTTGAATAAATGGAACTAGGCTTTATTGTAAAAGATGACTCAATTAATCCTAATCACTTAAGAATCTCCTTTAAAAAAGCAGGTTTTCAAACCATGAGTTTCATCATAAAATTAGTTTAACTTTTAGTAAAATAAAAATGATTTCTTATAAGAGTCATAGCAATAATATAAGAAAGTAGTAGTTATATCTTAATAAGAAATATTAATATCAGTTATAAAACACATGGTATAATGATATAATTAATGAGGCAATCATATATTGTAATAAATAATTAAATATATGATACAATCATTGCAGTCAATTTGACACTATACAAAATGCTTGGTATATATATTTAAATCAATTCTCAAAAATCCTTTGACTTAGATACAATTATTATAACCATATTATAAATAAGCAATAATCTTACCCAAGTCACAGCTAATAGGTGTAAGTGAATATTGCTCCTTAGAAAAACACTGTGATATTTGTAGGTCCAGAACATAAACTTCAAACCTGAACTAACATTTAATGTTTATATAATCTTTGCACACTATCTGGGTGATGGACACACATAACTTTGACTCAAACTGTACCAAAGCAATTCATGTAACCAAAATGTTTCTACCTCCATAATATTCTGAAATAAAAGGTAAATAAATAAATAAAAAAGTTTATATCATCTAGAGAAATTCACTTAGCCACTCAAGTCTTAATTTCTTCACCTGTAAAAATGATATTATCTTTAATTTTAAGTGCATTATAGTTGAAAAATGTATAATGTAAAATTATAACAATGAAAAAATATCCAAACACTGCTGGAGTGTTTAAAGTAAAAATTTTAAATTCTTTACTTTGGAAGACATTGCTAGTTGTATTAGTCAGGATTCTTCAAAGAAAATGAGACCAATAGGACGTGTATATACAAATAGAATTGGCTCATGTGATCATGGAAACTGGCAAGTCCAAAATCTTCAGGGCAGACCAGTAGCATGGAGACCCAAGGAAGAATTAATGTTGCAGTCTTGGCTCTACGGCAGTCCAGAGGCAGAATTTCCTCCTCTTTAGGGGACCTGAGTCTTTACTCTTAAGGTCTTCAACTAATTAGATGAGGTCTAATCATTTATTATGGAAGATAATCTGTGTTAAAGTCTACCAATTTAAATGTTAACCACATCTTAAAAATATCTTCACAGCAACATCTAGATTTGTGTTTGACCAAATAACTGGGTACCACAGCCTACCCAAGTTAACACATAAAGTTAACCATCAGAATCTAACCCCTGTCAACTTGGCCACCATACATATCTCTTTAAACCACCATACATATCTCTTTACTTATTCACAAAATAAAGACAAAAACAAAGTCATATTTCCATTGAACATGTTACAACTCTTCTGAGTACAACTGAAAATGCACTCATGCTTTCTCCAGAAAAATATGCAAATCTCCTAGGTAGTATTCACTCTTCTTGATATGTTGTAATTTAAATACTGTGATATGAACTTAACATATCTTGTATGATAATAAGAGAGTAAACAAAAATAGCTGCCATGCACACACACACACACAAAAACCAATAAAAAAAATATTGATGGCAATTGCAGTTCTCATTTCTGTAGTTGGTTGAATTGTCATTGCTGTTTATAACTACATTTTCCCACAATCCATTCCTCATTCTCTTTGCCCTTAGTAGGCAGTTCAGCTGATTGTGGCTCTTTCTCTGGTAGGGTGAAGCAAACTTTCCTTCCAGAAGCGTTTAGGCCATTATTTTGTCCTACCTGAATTTAGTTGTAGTCTTCTGTCAACTTTAATCACTAGGCCTGGTAAAACTAAGAGATGTCTTAAGAGATCTCCTATTCTAGATATACTCTTTCTTACCTCCATTGAAAGTAGCAGTCCAATTTCCCCTTTGTAATCAGGATCAGTCAACCAGCTAGTACAATAAATACCTTTTTTGTGTGTTGATTAAGATGCTCATGGAGCCCAAACTGGCCAAGTAGCAGTTTTAACTTCCAGTTTAGTGGAATCATTGCTCTGTCTCTTGGTGAAAGCATTCCTTGCATTGGAACTAAGACTTATAGAACAGCCAGCATAATGTCACGGGGACAGGAAACAAAGTTTTGGTAGTGGATCACTAGGGGTAACAGTGGGTGGTACAAAGAGGTGAAAGATCTCTACAAGGAGAATGGCAAATTATTGATGAAAGAAATCATAGATGGCACAAATAAATGGAAAACCAGCCCATGCTCTTGGATTGAAAGAATCAAAACTGTTAAAAAGATAATATTGCCAAAAGCAATCTACAGATTCAATGTAATTTCTAGCAAAATAGCAGCATCATTTTTCACAGAATTAGAAAAAACAATTCTACAATTAATAAGGAACCAAAAAAGAGCCCAAAAGAGCCAAAGAAATCCTAAGCAAAAAGAACAAAACTTGTAGCATCACAGTACCTGACTTCAAATTATGTGACAAGACTATAGTAACCAAAGCAGTGTACTACCGGTATAAAAGTAAATGCATAAATCAATGGAATAGAACAGAGAACCCAGAAATAAAACCATATGCCTATAACCAATTGCTCTTTGACAAAGCAGACAAAAACATACACTAGGGAAAGGACACACTATTTAATGTATGATATTGGAAAAATTGGATAGCCATATACAGAAGAATGAAACTGGATCCCTATCTCTCACCATATAAAAAAGTTAACTCAAGATGGATTAAAGACTTAAATATAAACCTGAAAAAATCAAAATCCCAGAATAAAACCTAGGGAAAACTCTTCTGGACATTGGCCTAGGCAAAGAATTTATAACTAAGACCCGATGGATGGAATTGAAAGACCCCCAAAAGCAAATACAACAAAAATAAAAATAGACAAATGGTACTTAATTAAACCAAAAGCTTCTGCACAGCAAAAGAAATAATCAAAAGACTAAATAGACAACATAGAGAATATGAGAAAATATTCACAAGCTATGTGTCCAACAAAGGACTAATATCCAGATTCTATCTACAAGGAACTCAAACAGCTCATCAAGAAAAAAACAATCAATTCCATTTAAAAGTTGGCAAATGACATGAACAGGCATTTTTCAAACAAAGATATACAAATGGCCAAACATATGGAAAATTGTACAAAATCACTAATCATCAGAGAAATGCTAATTAAGACAACAATAAGATATTCCAATTAGAATGGACATTAATAAAAAGTCAAAAAACAATAGATATTGGCATAGTTGCAGTGAAAAGGAAATACTTATATGCTGTTGGTGGGAATGTAAATTAATACAAAATCTATGGAGATTATTATGGAGATTTCTTAAAGAACTAAAAGTAGATCTACCATTCAATCCTGAAATCTCATTACTGGATATATACTCAAAGGAAAAGAAATCATTATATAAAAAAGATACCTGCACTCATATGTGAATTGTAGCATATTCACCACAGCAAAGATATGGAATCAAACTAAATGCTCACCAACTTATAAACGGATAAAGAAAATATGGCATATACATACATATATATGTATATATATATATATATAGAGAGAGAGAGAGAGAGAGAGACCATGGAGTACTACTCAGCAATAAGAAAAAATAATGTCTTTTGCAGCAACTTGGAATTGGAGGACATTATCCTAAGTGAAGTAATGCAGGAACAGAAAAATAAATGCTATATGTTCTCACTTACAAGTGAAAACTAAACTATGTCTACACAAGGACACACAGAGTGATGGTATAATGGACATTAGAGACCCAAATGTCTCTAATGACATTTAGAGGGGGGAGGGTGGCAGGGGATAAGAGATAAAAAATTACCTATGCGGTAAAGTGTACCCTATTCAAGTGATGGGTACACTAAAAGCCCAGATTTCACCACTATACAATATGTATATGCAATGCAATTCAACTTTTATCCCCTGAATCTATTAAATTTTCTTTTTTAAAAAGAAAAAAAAATCGCAAGTAGCGCCACTCTCATACACACTTTTTGATTCCCGGACCCATGAATTCTAGCTATAGGAGAAACAGCACTATATATTGGATACTGATTTAAAATATGTTCAACCTTCTAGAAAACCTCACCACAGCCCAGTAAGATATTGGCCTCTAGTTGGCATTGCACCCGAGTCTTCAAAAGGCCATTCCATATTCTATCAAGCCAGCTGCTCAGCATAGTGGAAAACACTGTTAGAACAGTGAATTCAATGAGCACAGGTACACTGATTCACTGTATAGGTTAAGAAGTGAGTTTCTTGATCACAAGCAATGCTGTGTGGAATACTATGGTGGTGGATAAGGCATTTTGAAAGTCACAGATGGTAATTTTAGCAGAAGCATTGCCTAAAAGGAAGGAAAATCTATATCCAGAGTAATTGTCTATTCCAGTAAGAACAAAATGCTGACCCTCCCATAATGGAAGTGAACAAATGTAATCACCCTGTCACCATATAGCCAGCTGATCATTCCAAGGAATGTCACCACAACAGAAACTCAGTGTTGATCTTTGCTGTTGGCAGAATGGTCACTTAGCAGTGGTTTTATCCAGGTCACCTTGGTGAGTAGAAGGCTATGTTGCTGAGCCCATGCACGACTACCATGCCTGCCACCATGGTCAATTCATTCATGAGCTCATTGTCCAGGGAAAAAGGCTGATTAGTTGCCACAAAACAGGTCATCTTATCCACTTGATTATTAAGACCCTTCTCAACTGAGGTCACCCTTTGGTGAGCAGTCACATGGGACACAAATATCTTCATGTTTTTCTCCATTTCGGAGTGTTATATCTATAAACCTCTTCCCCAGACCTCCTTGTTATCAATTTTCTAATCAGGTTCCTTTCAAGTCCTTAACCATCTGGCCAAACCATTGGCTGCAGCCCATGAATCCATATACAATCACATATATGGCCATTTCTCCTTCCACGCAAAATGAACAACCAGATACACTGCTCAAATTTCTGCCTACTGGGAAGATTTTTCTTCTTCTGTCTCCTTCAGGGATGTCCTAGAAAGGGACTTTAGTGATACATCTGTGCCCTTTCAGGTGGTGCCTGAATATCATGCAGAACCATCTGTTAACCAGGCTCTAGTCTTCTCTTCTGTGTCAAATGATTATAGGTAACTCCCCCATGAGGCCATCGGTGGAGTCTGGGAGAGAGAAGGCAGTATAGTAGGAGTAGGGACCTTACGTATTTGGGCCATTTCTTTATGTAACTTATTTATGCCTTTGGGGCCTGCTTGAACCCAATCCCATATACATTAGCTGCGTTTGATGCTGAAATGCTGCTATGCACACTCAGTTTTACGGCTTGGTGGGCCCAGTTCATGAGGGGAAGCTTACATTACAATCCTCCTAAGACTATGGATCCTTTCCTCTACTGTATACAAAGGCACTTATGCCATTTCCGCTCATTTACTGTGGGTTATCTTTTGATTCATGTTTCAGTCAACCAACCAAACACACTGTTAGAGGCTTCTCTAACCAACCCCCCACCACCACACTGCAAAATTAAATCCAGAATCTCTCGTTAGTGGACTCATATCAACAAATTTGGCCTGATCCAATTTTATGTTTCTTCCTCCAATATCCCACACCTTTAATACCCATTCTAACGCATATTCTCTATATTTTTGTCTGTCTAAATTGAATAAATTATACAAATTTTTTTGAAGTGAAGCATACCTTCTCATGATCACACTTTATAACTCTTAATCTGTTTGGGCTGCAATAAAAAAAATTCCTTAGACTGAGTAACTTATAAATTGAAATGTATTGCTTACTGTTCTGAGGACTGTGAAGTCCAAGATGAAGGTGCCAGCAGATTTGGTGTCTGGTGAAGGCCTGCTTCCTGGTTCATACAGTGGCACCTTCTCACTGTATCCTCACATGATGGAAGGAGTAGGCAGCTCTAGAGGCTATTTTATAAGGTGCTAATGCCATTCATGAGGGCTCTGCTGCCTTACTCCTTCTATGACTTTTGAGTCATTTCTGTAGTGCTTGAGCTGAGAATTCAAATCCTTGTGCTCCTTTTCTTTCCCCACTTTTTCTAGGTGAATTAGGAGGAACTAGCCAATTTTCTTATACTGATTAGTTTGGCAAAAATGTCCTAAGGTATCAAATACATGGTAACCCAAAAAACTTGCCTCTTATAAATATTTGAGTAGGAATATCCAATGATGATATTTTATATATCTTCATTAGCCCATCACACGATGTATTATCAGTGCTCTTTGCTACTAGAAATAGTGTCTTTTAATCTAATCAGATTAGAGAACTGAATCCAGAAATCCCAGAACCAATGCAGAAAACTCATCCTTAAGATTCGATTTTTCTAGAATTAATATCAGTGCTAAAATCTGTATTAGAATTTTCCAGAGAGAACCAGCAGGATGACTATATAGATACAAAGAGAGTTTTATTTCAAGGTATTGACTCGTGATTATAAGAATTGGCAAGTCCAAAATCTACAGAGCAAGCTAGCAGCATGGAGACCCTAAGAAGAGTTGATGTTGCCGTCTTGAGTCCTAAGGCAGTCCAGAGGCAGAATTTCTGCCTCTTCAGGGGATCTCAGTCTTTTCTCTTAAAGTCTTCAACTGATTAGATGAGGCCCACCCATATTATGGAGGGTAATCTACCTTACTCAAATTTTACTGATTTAAATGTTAATCACATCTAAAAAAATAAACCTTCACAGCAACATTTAGACTTGTGTTTGGCCAAATGATTAGGCGCCATAGCCTAGCCAAGTTGACACATAAAGTTAACCATCATACTACCCAATGTCTATTTTTCTTTTTCTTTTCTTTTTTTCCTTCTTTTTTCCTTACCAACAGAACCTAGATTTTGTTAAAAGCGGGCATAAGCTGAACTAAAACAATTACGTCTCCCAGCCTCTCTTCTATTTACAGCCAGTGAAAATTCAGCAGAACTCTTGGAGTACAAATTTCAAGAAAGATCTTTAAAAGTGTGCAGGATCAGTTGGCACATAATTCTGTCATTTTTCCTTACCCTTTTTCATGCCAGGGGTTCATAAACTATGTGTGTGGGAAGGTGGGAGGAAGAGGAGGACCTATCTTCTGAAATACAAAATGATAACATTGAGAATTAATGCTTCACATAAAGTATGGCAGAGCAGAAAAATAGAAGGAGTGTGTGTCCCTGAGGTCAGAGTGTACCCAATATACCACCTCTAGATTGTTAATGTCTGGTCTTCTTCAATGTGAGAAAAATTAAATCTCTATTTCATAGGCCTGTGTAATAGGTCTTTTAATACACAGCCGATCTACACTAGACACTTGACTATTTCATTGAGAGCCTTAATAGTTTATTTTTTAATATTGGCCACATAAGTTTTTTGTCTTCTCCTTGAAGAAATGCATAATTACCTTGTAATGGGGGTTTATTATATCTAGAAATGTATTATAGCTTTTATACAGATAATGTTAATATTTTCTTCAAATGGTTGTTGTAAAGATTAGTTATAAAATGCAAAGTTGCTGTTGTAAAAGAAATCCCTTATAAAAAGTTATGAACTGTTTTAAATACTTATAAATAAAACATAAATTAATTTATATTTGTTCATATGTCCCCCGCTATATGATTGAACCAGGACTGGGATCCAGCTTCTCTTGTACTCACTTCAGTGCTATCTTCATTAGTTACACTAATGACATAAGGTATTATGGCTCTTCAGGAGTTTATATATGTCTTAGATAAACGATAACCAGATAGCTAGGTCACAAAAACAAGAGAGCAGGAGGAGAGAAACAGAGAGGGAGACAAAAAGATTGAAGCAATTATTAATATGGAATTTACTCAATTTTTTTTAATCTCAGAGACATAAAAGTCCCTATCCCAAAAAGTTTCCTAAAAATAACTGTTTTCAACCCAAAAAGTAATCTTTGAAATCATGGGTTTTTTGTGTTTTTCAAAGGGAAGATTTGTTTCATTGTGGTTTGGTTTTGTGTGTGTGTGTTTTAGCAAAGTATCTCTTACAACTTGTACTATAGGTCAGGAGCTCTGGAACAAATGCTGTGGCTTGTTTTGCTAACGGTGTCCCAGAAATATCACTTTGTGAGAAGTATTAAACTAAGTCCCGTGGGAAGTTTGGTTCTTAAATTATTATTATAGAAGTATGTAGAATTCTAGAATGTTAGAAGTCATTTCATCAAGTTGCTCTATTCCCAGGAATCCCAGATTCCACAGTATTAGCAGGATGTCATAGGTCCTACCTCCTTGGCACTTTTCTCATAATATGCATGAAACTTTAACTCACATGGAACACTGGTCCTCTCTTAAACATGAGAATTAGATAAGAAGGTCATATCTGATATGAAGAAGTTATCCTTGAGCAAAAGGGAATATAAATAACTCTCTAGAAGAAAGATGAAAAAGCCAGAACGAATTTTTATATCCACAGGAAGGTCCTGCTAAATCCAACTTAAATTAACAGAAACATTTCTCTTGGTAAGTTGAGCAAACGTGCCACATAAGGTGCCATTTCCTCTTTTGCACTCTGAGGTTCTGAATAAGGATGGGCCAGGAAAGAAAGAATTGGAAAAAAGGAAAGGAAAGGAGAGGAGAGGAGAGGAGAGGAGAGGAGAGGAGAGGAGAGGAGAGGAGAGGAGAGGAGGAAGGAAGGAGGGAAAGAAAGAAAGAATTGGAATAATGGGGTGTACACACAGCAGCTAGAGTGAGAATTTTAAAATAAAATATCATGTCAGATGTCTGCTTGAAGCCTTGTCAATGACTTCTCACTTTACCTCAAGTAGAAGCCAAAATGTTTACAATGCCTAAAAGGGTCTCACTCTCACAGGATTTGCCCCCAATCTTCATTATGTCACTGACCTCACTTCTTGGACCAGTTAGTTATTGCTGCAGAGCAAATAACCACAAAACTGTTTTTAAACAACACTTAGTTCTCACGTATGTAATGGTCAGCTGTGCAGTGCCTGCTGTCAGGGGTTGGTCACACAGGCTGTCTGGTCTCGGATGGCCTCAAGTGGGTGACTCAGCTCTGCTCTGTGTGGTCTTTCCTCCTCCCTCAGGCCAGCCTGGGCTTGTGCCATGCAGAGGCAGGGTTCCAAGAGAAAAAGACTTTTACCAGCCGTTTGAATCCATTTCGGCTGCTATGTCATTGTCTAAAGCTAGTCTGACAGCCCAACCTAGAGTCAGTATTGAAGAGCACTACACCAAAGGATATGGAGACAGGAAGGCTTGAATTACTGGAAGGCTTTAATGAAATCAATCATTCACACTTTTTATACTTCTACTACTTTCTTTTGCTCACAGAGCCCCACCTATACTGACGTCCTTGCTATTCTTTTAGCACAACACACCCTTGCCTGCATTAGGACCTTAACTTAGCTGTTACTTCTGACAGGAATGTCCTTCCTCAGATATTAACTTACATACTGACGTCATCCCTTCTTTCAATTTTTTGTTCTAACCTTTCTTTCTTGATGAACCCTTCTCGCTGACCCTATTTAATAAGGCAATCTGCCACAACTCTCCTACTTTTTCTATTTTTCTTTTGTCTATAACATGCATGAATTTCTAACATAATGTTATGGGGATTTTGTGTTTCTTACATATTTTTTTTAGTGTTTTTTAGGCAGTATGGTTTTGTTTGTTTCTTGTCTATCTCTCTCCTCAGTAAAATATAAGCCGTGATCTTTGCTTATATTATTTAATGATGCATCCCAAGCCATTAATAGAATGTCTGGAGCATAGTAGACATCAATTCATATTTGTTACATATATTAACATAATCAGATTTCTGCCTCTGCAACTTAAATATAAGAAGTATGAACTTTGTGCATACATCACAAAATGCACAACTACCAGGAAATGAATACAGAACAGACTATAATAAATATATAACTCTGCTTAGAAATTTCAAAGTCTCCCAAAACATACAGCCTCAGTAGTGGAGGGAATCACGGCAGGTGCAATCCCAGGGGATGGAAGCCAAAAAAAGAAATAATTTTATCCAAACTCCTTATTCTACTAATGAAGATAATTAATCCTAAGGAAGTTAAGTGAATTAAAGAATGTTGAAAAGTCAGCTAGTGGCAAAACTAGGATTAGAACTAAATCATCTCATTACCAACACTATGTTCTTTTTCACATTCTCACATTATACAAAATCACTGCTCAGACAGAATTTGTAACATTCAAATAAAAATGTGAAAGAAGAAATTTCCAATGTTATTGGGTAATTAAAAACATAGGGCTTTGAAAATTAAGCTTGAAGTTTCCAAGTTCACCAAACTGAAATCCAATAGGCTGTTACATTTGTTTCTCAAAAAGAGCAAAGATGACCGCAGTTTAGCTTCTCTGGATGTAACTTACAGAAGAGAGAGACACCTTAGTGAATCTAACTGTATAATCTTACTGAGCTCAATTATTGGCCTTTGGCAGGCCATGGGAATTTCATTTTCAGAATCAAAATAAGCATAGTAAAAACTACTCTGAGAAAGGGAAAGATTGTATCAACGACGATGTGAAGGAAGTAGAAGTTGTCACTAAAAGGAGATTTCTCTTTAGTCTACTTTTCTACTGAATACTTTCAAATAACATTTTCTTCCCTAGTTAAACAACCAGGGAATTAATTTAGCTCAGAGAAAAGCATCCAATAATTGTTGTTACGCTTCTGTAGACTCAATTTTGCCAGTGGAGTGTAATTCTCTCACAGAGTTTTATAGAATGAGAATCTGGGTCAGTGGTTTATATAGCTGGCCTCTCCTACCAACGAAGTAACGTGATACTCCCTCATCGCTGAAACTGAAGACCAGGAAGTTAATAATTTTGTGGCAAAGTTTATAATTTTCTTTCCCAGGCCTTTTATTCTCTTTGTCTTGTGACTTCTCTTCCCACTTCAATGTTATGGCTAATTGAGATATATTTCTATCTGATGAAGGCTGAATGAATCTTCCCTGGTGAAAATTTTATACATTTATAGCCATTAATGCCCATTTATTCAATTCCCATTTCACTGGTAATGAATTAGTTATTAGGCTTTCTATATGAATTGGTGACCAAAAGTTCATAAAACTAATCATTTAAAGGTCAATGTTTATATAGTTTTAAAAAATAGAATCTAGACAGACAGTTTAATTTCCTGCTTTGCATTAATTAAGGAAGTATTCCTATACTCAGCAACCATTGTAAGTCTATTCTTTAAAATAAAATTAGAATTTTAGCAATACCTGCAAATTCTCTCACATTGAAAGTTAATTACATTATCATTAAACTGATTTGTTGAAGCTTAAAATGATACATTTTAGTAAGAAGACATAAAGATTGTTTCAAACTCTGGCATCAGACTATTTCCATTTTCAAGCAAAAAGTTGCCTCATTTATTAAATATAATTTGGTTAACTATTGAAATGGCAGGATTCTTTACCCCCATTATTGTATGAGCATGTGAAATTGTCTCTTTGAGAATAAAGACATAGCTTAAGGCAATTATTTTCTAAAGTTTAGGAACTAGCAAAATCCTTCTCTTTTCCCACTAGTATGCATTTTTATTTGAAAAACTCTACTTCCACTCCAGATACTTCAAACGTTATTTAAATGCAAATAGTATCCTGAAATATGTTCCTTCAACGTACAATTCTCAACTGGAGACATAAGCAATTTTAAAAAAAGAAAGAAAGAAAGAATCTAACATGCAATTTATTAAATGGGGGTTTGCTAAGTTCATGACCTTCCTGGACCTACTTTAATTCAAATATATTTTATACAATATAAATAAAAATAATGTATTATATAAAAAAGAAAGCAGATACAATGACACACCAAGTTGCCAAAAATATGAGCATGGCTTTATTCTTAGCTTTTTGACAAGTTTTTACTTGACAAAGAGTCACAATGGGTTATCAGTAACATTCCAGTAAGATGCAAAAATTTGCAGAAGATTGCAGTGACTTCCCAGGAAAGAAAATTTGTTTCTAACATCTTTGAATCATAGATGAATCATGCGTATAAAGATGTTAAAATTTTGTTAAAACTTTGAAAAATGGAAAATCCCTCTCACCATCATATTGTTCTGGGGGCTGGACAATAAAGAGATCTAGGTTTAATATAAAAAAATCTTCCTAAATTCACATATCAGGTTGCTAAATTATCTAATTTCTTAGTTCTTACCAAAAAAAATGTTAAAGAAAAACTTTCTTCCCTTTAATAGAGTAAATTGTTCTAAAAGTAAATACAAAATAAAAATATGTCAGCATAACCAAATTGGCTTACAGCTTTGCCACTAAAATTTAAAAGAAACCTTAGCAACATGACAAAATATTAGGAGTTCTGAGTTTGTGTTCTCTTTATCTCCCTATTTCGATGGTCTGGAACTGAAAATGCTAAGATGAACCTTTGCAGACTAGAAACAGGGGTTGAACATATTTCTATTCCAAAAGGACAGTAACCAAAAGTACATCTTTGAAAAATAGAAGTCTACAAACCTGGGTCATCTGGTCAACCTTGCCTTGAGGCATTTCACACAGAATGCAATTTATTCTATAAATTGAATAACAGCCTCACAAGAGAATAACACTATAAAAATAGACAATACCCCTGCCCTGTAGGACCTCAATATTTCTTGTTGCCAAATAAGAGAAAGTACTCAAAGAGAAAACAGAAACTCATAACTGGAGGGGGAAATAATTTTTAAGGTATGTATTTCTCTACAAATGAGTAGCAAGAAACCAGGGAGAAAGAAAATAAACTCAACAAACTGTTTAATGAGGAACATGCAAACTATATAAGTAGCAATAATCTAGAGGACAAAAAGCTTACCAGTTTCATAAGAAAGGGGACCTGGTGCTCAGGATCTTTAGGACAACAGAGATATGAACAAATATTTGAGAATTTTCATACTATTTTGTTTTATATTTTTTTAAAAAATATAGTTTAGTGGCTTGCAACGCTAGAAAAAACAATTAGCAAGTTATAGAGTATTTTCCATTTCATTTGTCTTGATAGTACTCTCAATAATGCTGACCTAAGACTTGCTGACCTAAGACTCTACAGTAGACTTAATGATTATAAAATTTCATTACTTTAAATAATAATAACAATAGTTAACATTTATTAAATGTGTACATGGGTTGGGTGAGGGCTTTTCTAAGTACCTTATTTTTTTAGCTCATGTAAATCCTTTCAAAATAAGTTACTATCTTGTTCATTTGATAGGTGAAATAATAAAGTACTGAGAATTTAAGTGATTTGCCCAAATCACACAGCTGGTACTATTAGAGGTGATATTAAATCCACTTAGTCTGACTCCCAGGCTCACCTACTTACACACACCACCCCACCGTTCATTATGTCTCAGGAAGCTTGAAGTCAAAGGAAATTAGATAGTAGTAACAGAAACCTAAAATAGATTGTAACTTTTATAGTTAATTCCATTTATTTTTTTTCCTTTCTGATCTCTTACATTATTGTTTCTTCTATTATATTTTAAGCTGAGAAAATAGTTCTGCCATGCAAAGATTGGACAAATGTTCATTTTAATTGAGACCATAAATGACATTACTAAATAACCAACATCTTCCTGTGTTCTGATCTTTTTCTTGCCTACACTTTGGGCAGTCCGTCTGGGTCCAGTACCATACTAAAGATTACTGCAATTACTTGGCCATGGGCCTGGACCCTGACTCATTCTTGCCAAACTGAGAACTGTATCCCCCAACCCCCCACACACATTCGCAGTCTCTTTGTGGAGGGCATACCAATCAGGGAAAATGTCTTAGAAGTATAAGACCCACTTGGCTGACTAGATTGCCCATTGCCCCAGCATACCAGCCTGATTTCATTACTTCTCAACATGGAAGTAGAACAAGAAAATTGTACCTTATGAAACAGTACACCTGGCCTAACTGGGCGCCCCATGCCTACAAAATGTGGAAGATGGACGGCTACTGAAGCCCAGCTTGTTCATCTCTCCCTATCAACACGTGTTACTGAGAAACCACATGAGCTAATGCAAATTATAAAAGATAATTTTCTCCAATTTTATGATCGTACTTTTTTCACCCTGGACAAATATAATAAATGTACTACAAAGCAACCAAAAAAAGAAGGACAAATATCTTTTGTATTAGTGTATGAGTGTGCGTACTGTGTTTGTTATAATATCTCCTTGGGAGGGAGGGTAAAGTGAGGGAAAGACATTAGAATAAAGCTATTTAGAAGAACATGTATTTAGCTAAGAAGGAAATGAAAAGTACTGCTAAATCTAACACTCAAGTAGATAAAGCTTAGACCATCTTCACAGGAAATAAATGAATAGTGCTAATAGCTGGATCCAATTTATAAGGCACTAAACGGATATTATAAGAGGAAGGGAGATAATTAATCTTCAGCTAGAACAATGAAAGATCAGCTGTGGCATTATCACAGTGCCACATTCCAAGACTCTGAAGGTGCTTTGCCTTCCAATATATTAATCAAAGACTATCCAGAATTAGAATGTTTAATTATTTGCAAAGATTCTTTGTATTTTTATCTCTGCATGAAGTCACTGATTACTGTACATAAGAAGTTTTCCTTTCTTATCTACTGCATTGAGACTATAACAGCAATATTAATAGTCTCTGAGTATAGAAATGAATATGATTGATTTCAAAATTGTTTATCAAAGCTGTAGTTTTCATGATTATTTAATAGAATAAATATTTGATTTCAAATTGATTTCACAAAGCTATGGGTTTTGGTGATTCTTTAAGTATTTGGTCTACATTTTTAAAATCTTAGAATTTACAGCTTTATTCTGTTTTCAGTTGATTTAAATAAAAAAATTAAAGTCACAATAGTTATAGGCAAGAAAAAAATGTCCCAAGATTAATTCCATTTTGCAGGAGATTATTTCAAACATGTATAACATTGGATATAAATGATAGTTTTGTATAATCTGTACAATCTGTACAATCTTTACAAGTGCATAAAATGGAATGGGGGAATGGAAGGTCACAACATCAATTCAAGGGCTTTCTTTACCTTGCAATATTTAACAAGTTTATTTTTAGATGCTTTGTAGATAAACCTCTACCATCATAAAAGTGACATCATCTTCAAAGTGAAATTTGTTGGCCATTTTCCAGTGAACAAATTTTAAAATAGGGGTGTCATTGTTGATTTTTTTCCTGCTCTTCATATACACACACCTTTCCATTCAGTTTCGAAAGGCTATCTCTAAAGTCTCTAATGTATTCCACTCCTTTCTATTACCTTGACCATGCCCTCTAGTTATTTCACAAGTATAATCATTCACCTTTTAACTTGCCCTCTATTTCCAATTTTTTCTTCTCTGACATAGTTATTTTATAATAGTCAAGAAGTTTCACCATATGTAGATTGATCATACCACATTTTTATCTATAAATCTTCTAAGTTTTCCCTTTACCCTGGAGATAATGCCCAGACTTCTTTGTATAAGTTCTTGTACTTGCCAGGGCTTGCCTTGGACTGGCCCCACTTACTTACCCAGTTGTATCTGCTATGACTTTCTCTCATCTGTACCTTCAGTCAAACTACAAAATGTTTCTAGAAATACCCTGTAGATGTTTGCCTTTACTCATACTCCTTTATTCATAGAACTCTTTACTGCTTTCAACCGTATTATCTTTGGAAAACTCACACTACACTTTCAAGACCCAAAGTAAAACTCTGCCTGATTCTTGCTACTCTCACCAGAGTTAGTCCCTTATCTGAAATACCTCCTTATCTGTGTTCTTATCAAATGGTCTTATAATAACTTTATATGCCTGCTCTCTAGCTTTTGTAGGCCCCCCTAAACAAAAAGTCTTTAACACATTGTAGATGCTTAATAAAATATATGCCACATTATTTAGTGAATGCTATCTTATTACTAGATCAGCATGCCTCAATCATTTGTAACCTGAGTTACTGGAATCTTTCACTTTGCACTCATATGCCCACCTCTAGCAGGCCCACTGTTCTCCCATTCTTCTCCCTTAATAGTTCTATTGTAATCCATAATTTTATTGAATAAAAGTAAATGGAGTAATGGTATGTTAAAAATATAAGGAGAAAAGGTCACCAATTTTAAGAAGTGATTGTTAGAACACAAGTTTCCATGAGTCCTTGCCATTTCTGCACATCTTGCAAAGGCACTTACTGTCCTTTTGTTGTAAACTACCTTTTCAATTATGCTTGCATAGAGAACAGCCTTGAAAGATAGTATTGCCCTTCAGAGAAGAAAGCACATTTGTTAATTATCCAGTATGAGAAAGATCATGCCTTCCTTCAGGGCAAAGGTTGGTCAGATTTTCTTACAACTCTTTATAAAAGATTCAGGTTCCTGAAGCTCAGTGTTCTTTGGGTGTGATATCAATCACTCCCATAGGACTCTGGGGAGGGGAAAGGAAGGTGCACCATTGTGAACATGAAGTTCATATTTCCTGCTAAGTGTCCCCTGCTGTCCTAACTATTCATGAATGTTTAGAGGCTGAATGACTACCGAGAAGTAGAATTGAATCGAGCTTCCCCAATAGTGATGTGGTTGTTGGTCACTCTCCTGCCTTCTCTTCCAGGCAGGAAGAAGTAAGAATGTTATGATGTTGGTGCAGCAAGCATCACAGCTCTACCAAGCATCACAGTAGCTACAGCTGTGAGTCAAGGAGTCCCCAGAGCTGAAATAGATGGTGTCGGTAATAATTATCCTGCCACCTGATGTAGACATTGAGTGGGTCAAAGCATTAAAGGTTTTTTTTTTTTTTCCCCAGTTAGGCCATGTGCTCAGCTGAAGTCAGTTTCAGCCCCACTTGAAACCAAACGTAAGTGTGCCATTCCCCTTCATGTGGATTCATTCTATTTTTTCATGTGCCCCATCTCTCCCTCCCCCCTTTACCCTAACCTCAGTGTTTTTAGGGAGAAAGATACTTAGGGGTAGCATGAGGTTTGTCTATCCTCAAGAGGTATCCAAAACAAAATGCACCTGCCTAAGTACCTTGGGAAACTTCAAGGACAGAAGAGACGAAAACTTTTATAACTCTTTTTGGGTGACGCACCCAAGTCACCATCCTACCCGGTCTTCAGGGAAAGGAGATGGCCAAATTCAACTGCTGTGGTTTGGACAGGGTTTACAGTGAGGGAGGGAAACTAATGTAATTTTGTAGATGGAGCCTTTCTGGCCAATGGACTATTGTTGATGCTCTGCAACTGAATGCACAGTAGAATTAATGTGTTCTATGTTTGTACTTCTCCATCCTGTAAGTGCCGTAAGGACTTCTCCCAATCAAGGAAGAGTCACAAGTAGCGAAATGTTAGTGGGACAAACTCCCCTGAAATTTTCTACCAGTAGGTAGATCAGAAATTAGAGTACATGCCTCTACCCTCTAATGTTCAAAGCTTTCACCATATGGATGATATTTCAAGGATTGGCAAGTCAGAAAACCCAGTCTCAATGGCCCTTAATGCAGTGTTATCATACGTTTTCAGGAGGAGTGGCTGATAAGTCCTAACACAGTACATAGGGGCCGGCACCCCAAGTACTTTATTGGGATTATTTAGTTAGACTCACAATGCTCAGTGCTTCTAGAAACCAAAGAAAAATTGCTGTCTTTTGGGATTCCCCAGGACCAAAAAGGAAGACCAGCACATTATTGACACTTTGAGTATTAGAGAGAGTATTTTCTCACTTGGACATTCTACTTAATTCATTATATCAACTAATCCACAAGTCAGCACCCTTTGGGTAGGGCTCAGACCTACAGCTCAGATCTACAGTTGGAACCACAGTTCCAACAGGTTGTATTGGAACCTGTCTAGCCAGCTATAGACCTCTCTCTACCTTTCAGCCCTTCCTCTTTGAGCTATGAGCTTTGAATCTCTGTGACTGATTATTTTGTGTATTAGAGACTGTGCAAAAGAAAGCACCCTCCACACAGTGGAGCCCCTTGTGATTCTTGACTTGTTGCCTCTTTGATACAGCTACTAGGTATATTTTTTATGAAGTGCTGGCTTCAGCTTGCCAGTGAGCTATTGCCAAAAATTAATGCCTAACTTAGAAAAACTAATGCCTAACTCCAGGAAGCATTATGATTCTTTGGCCTGTTACTCCAATTTTTGAGGTGTGTCAACTGTACTCAATAGCTAGGAAGATCAGAAAGGGCCAACAAGCCTCATCTGTCAAGTGGAAATGGCATAGTCAGTAAAGCAGTAGGCCTGGCTCCAGTGGTATCTCAGCTCTACATAAGAAAATAACAACTCTTTACCACTAGGAGAAACTTCATCTCTCACTCCATTCCTGCAGCAAAGCCACTGACTCAGTAGGCTCTATACTCACAGAGAATCCTGTAAAGGCTAGTCCCGATTCACCGATAGGTCTGGTTCAGCTGGGCTGAGTCCAGTAATATCCACTGGTCTGCTGAAGCTTTTCAACCTCAGTACCAGCTAAAGAGAATCAAAAATGAACATGGTTACTCTGCTCAATGGACAGAACTCAAGGCCATTCTCATAGCTCTGGCAAGTATGTACCTTGATGAACCTTAACATTTCTATTTCTATTTATGCTGACTCTACTGTTGCCTGTGGCCGACTTGTTTTGCCATTTGTAAAACTAAGACTGACAGATTAAAGATACCTCTGTAGGGCTACAAACCCTGGAAACAAACAGCAGCTACTTACCAAACTGCCTGGGTACTCAAATAGGTGCCCAGGACAAAGGCCCATTGTCATGAGACTGACTGGATGAAGACTGATGATACACACAATCCAGATCACAATTTGTGCCTGGATCCATGATCATTCACCATCACAGAGATGTATCCATCATCATAGATTTGACATAAAGTAAAGGACTTTATATTTCTGATACAAAAGCTATCATTGCGTGCTAGATTTGTGACTCTTGCTAAAACCCTGTCTTATGCTGAGGAAGGCCAAATTGAACAGGGTGCTGCCTCCATCCACTCCTACAGAAGGACTACATTCAACTTCATCTCAGAGCTATCAGTGTCGTCTTACCACCATTGGCACACTTCTGTGTTACAGACTTGTTGCAGTCTGATCTGGCTACAGTGTCCTGGCTTTTGAAATTAACGAGTCATTGTGATGTTACCAGACAGTCCACAGACTGCCGTCACTTCTGCCACTGCCTGCAGCTTCAGGGGTCCCCAAGATAACCCCTAGGGTCAATAATTCACTAAAAAGATTCACAGAATTTACTGAAAGCTGTTAAACGCACAGTTATAATTTATTACAGGGAAAAGATACATATTCAAATCACCCAAGGGAAGAAGTGAATAGAGCAAAGTCCAAGAAAGTTCCAAACATGGAGCTTCCAGTTGTCCTCTCCCCATTGATTTATGGATAGTGTAAGTTTCCTAGAATCAGTGTTACAGGGTACACAGTGTATTGTCAACCATCCTAGCTTTGGTATTCAGAGTTCTAATTGGGGCTTGACCATGGAAATCTGGTTGGCCACCTACATGGCTGACTTCAGCCTCTAGCCCCTCAGGAGATCAGCTAAATCCTGTATTGCTTATCCCTCTCCAAATGACTCTAACTATGATTTGATTGCCATTTCTCTTAATTTTATCAAAATGTCTATCAGAAAGAGAATTGAATGACTCTACAATGACTCTACTCCCAAAATACCTATGGATGTTTTCCCCACTTCGATTTCCAGTCATTCCTTGGAGTGCAGGAATGCCGTCCAGCATATAGTGTGGGAAAAGTGGTAGTTTCTCTAAAAATAAGCAATATACTTAGTTACTCAAACTGAACTTGGAACCTTAAAGCCTACAATCTAGCCAGGAGACTACACTGCAAGCACTTTCAACCTGTGCCCAAGACTGATGTAGGCAACATAAATTGTGGACACTACTTTCTTGCCAGGGGTACTATCATATTTTATTTTTCATATGGAAGGCAGGCATTAACATGGCTCCCTCCCAAAAGCATGAAGGTTTGTACATTAGTGTTTTTCATAAGAGACCATCAAGTGTTTAAGGAATCTCCACCACTTCAACCCAGGAAGGCATTCAGTTCATCCTGGACTCATAGCCCAGGGTTGATATGAATGAGAGAACTGTCCTAGACTTTTTGCTTGCAGGACAAGGTGGAGGTGGATAATCTCTAATACCTATTTCTGCACTTGGCTTAATTCCTCAAGTCAACTGAAAGAAAGTTCAATACAGAAATGTAAGGAGAAATTATCTGGCTTTCTAAGAGATACCATTATAGCTCATAAAGGGATGGCTGAAGTAAGCAGTGCATGTTGGCCCTTCTGCTTAGAATCTTGTTGGTAATAGCTTTAATTAAATGCTGTGTAAGACAAATGATACAGATTTGGTCCCAGTTTCTATCAGCCAGATTAGTTAACTAGAATGTTATACTCTTGGAAATATCCACCATAGCAAAGACAATGTAGAAATGAGGGATGCAACTATTTGGAGATAATTCTCCACAGATATCTCACATGTCTGCACATTTTGTGAGCAAGGACACTAACCACATTTGCTCTGGACTCTTTTCAAGGATGTCTGTATAGCAAATAGCTTTGGCAGATAAAGATTGTATGTTTCCATCTGAGATAGAGTAAACAAACCCTCTAGTATAATACAGTGACTCCCTACAGGGAGAAGAATAGACAGGTCTGCTTGTAGCTCATTATAAAACATCAGGGTTCCCTATGCTTTTAGTTCCTCAGCTACATCCTGCGCATGTAATGACCATAAACCTACCACATGATCACCATCCACCAGAGCCCATGTGCCTCTCTGCACCATGAGAACTGGGGGCAAAGGAACTGATGCATACATGAAGCTCATACTGCTTGCTGTGCTATGAGTAAAAAGTCCACTATCTCTGACACAGGAGTCTCATGTGTTCTAATAGAATTCATAAAACAGGTTAACTCTTTAACTTATAAGTAGAGTAAAATCTCAAGTCTTTACAAGTCTTGTTAGTGATCAACATTTTCAAAGCAAATCTATATAAGCTAGCATGGCGAGTGGGTAGAAACCTGGAATAAGTAAAAAAAAAAAAAACTGCATATGATTTCCAAAGATTTTTATGGTTAATTTATGCACTTCTTTCCCTTAATGGACAAACTTCCCCTCTCCATTAAATGGAGACAACATGCAGGAACACAGTTCTCACCATCTAGCCTTTAACTGAGAAAAAACTTATATAAATATTTCTTTACTTAATTTGCAACTTAATTTAGATAGGCATAGTTTCATCTCACAGTTGTCATCTGGGGAATTAATATTTTTTGATAAAAATATTAATATACTAAATAGTATAATATCAATTATTTTAGGAAAAAGCTTTGTAGAAGTTATCATTAGAGTGGAATTATAATTCTTAATCTATTACTTTGCCAAATATGCTGTAAAAATATGTGTCTATAATGAATCATTCACACAATTCCAGAAATACTAGAAAAGAAAACATTACAAGCAGGATAAAGTCCCATAGCAGTTATAGTGGACCTCATGAGTGCTTTACATTTTTGCATTATTTACAAATATGTGATCACTTAAATTGTTCTATATACATGCCTGTTTTGAGGGTATGAATATGCCCATATAGAATATGAGCAATTAAAGGCTGCTATGCTTTAGGGTCATCAATACAATTATTTATAAAACTTTGGTAATTTGGATCTTTTCCATGATTGCTGCCAGTTTAAAATATACTTCATCCTTTTGTAATGAATAGCAGGTATATGCATTCTGGGACATCTAAGTTATAAAAGCCCAAAGGGGACATAGGCCTTGGGAACAGCTGTTTTTTGGGCCTGATTTCTTGTAAATATTAAATCTAATTTTTCCCAATTACAGCCAGCACATATGGATGTAATACTAGTAGGAGCATCATATGTAAAAATATCAATATAGTTAATATATTTGGGTTCATTTCAAGTTCATAGTCAGAACAACACAAGGATAAGAATTCAAATTTTAGTGTCTGCTATTGGCAAACATCCAAGTAGATAATTCAGTTAGTTGCTGTTTTCATATCAAATAAATCTTATAACTGATTCTTACTGCCATATAATAGAGTCAGAAATATTTCACAAATATTTAAAGAATATTTAGATGATAGAAATAATCTGTCCTCATTTACAATCTTATTATATGTTCATGTTAATTATTTTAATTAAACTACCTTATAAAGTTATTTCACTTCTTATACACCTGTCAAATTTATATTTATTCAAAAATCATGTTAATATTGAAAATCAGAATTTTTAAACATCGTATGTTGTAAATTTCTTAAGTATTATTGTGTTATACATTATACTTGCATTCTTATTAAATATCAGCTTTTTTCAATATGATTGGTGAATTTTTAAGTATAAATTATGTGTCACCAAATGTTAGTGTATTTGCAATAGCCTTCATAAGGTAAAAAGCAAAACTCAGCTTTATTTGGTTAATGAGTATCTACTTGTGAAGTCAATAGTTCAGTGATTTCATCATTCTTGACCTAATCATAGATAAGTCTATTGGGTTGCTGAACTTCTAAAAAAGTAAAAAACAAGGAAAAGAGGAAGGAAGTGGGGATGGAGAGGGGAAAAGGAGGGGAGCGGAGAGGAAGAACCAAGAAAAGAGGAAGAAAAGGAGGGGTGGAGTGAGGAAAACAAGGAAGGAAGGAAGGAGGGGAAAAAGGAAAGAAAGAAGGGAGGAGGGAGAGAGGAAGAAAGGAAGAGAGGGACAAAGAGAGAGAAGAAAGAGATTTAAAGGAATACAGAAATGCTATAAACAGTCATCCACCAAATAAGGCATTTTATTTAATATTTACAATTGACATTAAATGATAACTAGAATCAGCCTGTGAAAATAATCTGCCTTCCATCAGAAAGCCACTTAGGTAAGCAGAAATATTTAACTTTATGTGTAATTACCCATGTCCACATTTCTAAATAGCATGGAAGTTCAGGTGTGTGGATAATAAAGGAAAAAAGGATACACCAAATGAGAACATGGAGAAGATTTGAATATGTTCCAAAGAAAATCATCCATAAAACCCCAGTGTTTGATTCAAATTCCCTGCTAATCTTTAAAATGAAATGATAGTATCTATGACCCTGATTTTGCCATTCAGACATGGAGGAAAGGAAATAATCTGCCCACTTCTTGAATGAAAACATGTTTTCTTCTCATTGTTTATGTCAGAGGAATTCTGTGCCTCATTTGTGCCTCTTATCATTTCCTGCCCTCATTATATTTATCATATCTCCTGTCTATCTGTACATTCCTCAGGCATCTGATTCATCTTTGTATTGCTACACTGCCTAGTATACATCCTTGTACAGAACAGGCATCCAGTAAATACTTGTAATATAAAAGGAATGAATAAAAAGAGTGACTCCTTTATATATTTGGTCCTTTGTAGGTGGGGCCAGGATTGCTGATGCTGGGAGCACAGGCCATATTTATCCCTTAAATCTGGGCATAATTCTGAGTGTCATAATCAGAACACACATAATCTGTGTGTTCATCAGAAGCACCAGGGTAGTAGTTAAGAGAACCAGCCTCATAGCCAGACTGGCTTGGGGCTGAATCCTGTTTCCTCTATTTCTGTTTGTGTAGCCTTTTGCAAGTTACTAAAGTCCCCCATATCTCAGTAGCCTCACTATAGGATTAATATGAGATTTAAATGAGTTAATCCACATAAGGCATTTAGAACACTGCCCAAAACATAGAAGGCACTGACATATGTTAGCCATGATTATTATTATTATTTTATAATCTCTATACCAAAGACCAATTGTGTACACAAAGCTGAAAAGTGCCTATAGGCATTCTCTCCTTTCATAAAAGCAGATAAACTTCCCCAGAATATAGAAACCATTAATTTCTTGTGCCATAAGAGAATGCAGAAAAGGAGGAGATTATATTTCCCTTTTTTCGAGCACACAAACCTTTTTGCTTAAACTTACTAAAACTGACCAGATATCAGCTCCAAAATCTTCCCTGAAACCTTTCCATGCACCATATTTCTTCTGTCTAGGCCTGGAGATACTAGTTAATTAGTAACCTGTATTTCCATACAATGAGAAAAGTGGATTTCTCACAACATTCTGTAACATATTTTACTCTACAAAGTCAATCAGAGGTCTAATTTTCAGGTCTGAAAATAGTTTTCATCATTCTTTTCCCAGCTTGAATTCAAGCATTTGCTTTCCTACCTGAGGCAAGCTTGAAAAGACAGTGATGCACTGCATTTGATTAATTAAATTCTCTTGATAAATACATCCCTGGCAGCGGCAATATGATGGATATTTATACATGGACAGTTATTTTTAATCTTGTGTTTTGACATGTAATGGGACCCCCCCCACCACACACACACACACACACACACACACACAAATCCATTGTCTGATGGATAAGAAAGGCATGTTACACACTGCAAATTGACTAGATTATCATTCTCAGCCATGTGCTGTCAGAGAAACCAGAGAAAAGTTCAGGCTTGAAGAAATGAGAGACTGATCCATGAAGCATTCAAGAAATAAATAGCTCTATGACATTAATAGAATTCTAATATACCTCACTCAGGCTTACATGGAACTTGTAATGACAGTATATTTAAGAGAAATTAACTCAAGATATGCAAATTGATTGTGTGCTGAACTCTACTGTAGTTATTAGAACTAATTTTCCCCCTCCAATCTCACATTGACATTTACACCATTTTAATAAGAATCCATTATGAGTCTCATTTTAGGGGAAGGGATTCTGTTAAGTGAAAGTAACCATGTATGTTTCCAAGCAAATTCCAGGTAGAACAAGAAAAAGACTTTAAATAGAAGCTAAAATTCATAAAAGTAATCAGTGATAATAATACCCTATATTTGTATAATTCTTTCCTATAACAAAACCCTTTCAAATATCCTGTTTCATTTAGTTTTCATAAAATCCTTTGGTAAAGAAAGATATTTATCTGGAGTTTAGACCTGATATCCTATGGATTTCTATTGCTGTTTGACAATGTTATTTTATAAGTTGGGATTTTATCAGGCAACTTGCAAGAATAAACCATAAAAGTTGAATTAGTCATTTTAAAATAATCTAGGAAAGTCAGTAGGTGTTGGCACTAAAGAATGTTACATTCCCACAATTCTTATCCTTTTTAAAAACATGACTAATTTGCATGAGAGGTGGTCAATTTGCATAGATAAGACCAAAAAAAAATGTGTGCTGCACTCTGGAAGGTTGGGGGACACAGGAGGAGAAGGAATGATACAGAGTGTGCTTTTCTATATTTTTTAATCTTTGGTTTGTTAGCTCAGGCAAAGTCTAAATGGATCAGTGAGGACCAAAAATCTCTTTGTTCATTTTTTCTAAAACCTTGGCCATTTCTCAAATGAAAAAGATCATATTTATATGTTAAGTACACTTACCAAAGCAAAAAATAATAGAATAAAATAATAGAAAAATATAATAAGAATAAAATAGAAAAAATAATAGAAAGTTAAATTTAAAAATATAATAGTTTTAACTAATTTTAAAAAATTTCTTGATATGTTATATTACTTAACCTTCCATTTAAGGCATACTATAATATCAAAATTATGCAACTTGCAGAAACACTATTAGTTGCATTAAAAGATAGCAATAAATATAAAAATACTTCAAGCTCTTTAAAATAAAACTAATAGTTGTTCCACCTTCATACACGGACTCTAGGAAATATAATACAAATATGTAATACAGACGGTAATCATAATAGCAAATGTAAACTCTAATTTGCTATTTCCAACGTAGTAAAGACATTAATGCAATCATATAAGATATAAAACAACAAAAATCCAAATTAGAAAAAAAAATAAGAAATAAAGCAGAACTTTAGAAAAAAATGAAACAATCACTTAGAAATAAAAACTAAACTTGGAAGAATACAAAAGCAATGAACATACTAGATAATGCCTTGTTATACACAGAAGGTCTAAAGAAATGGAGAGAGAGATAAATAGGATTAAGAGAAAGTGATGTTTATTGTGGATCTAGAAGATCCAATGAACAAATAATAGGAAATCCTGAAGAAGAAAATAAGGCAGGGGTATAGGACAAATACTAAAAACTGCATTCTAAGAAAAATTTTTGGAAACTTTAAAAATAAGTTTGTAATTACTTATTGAAAGAGTGTACCTCATACATGAGACTATCAAACACCAAGACACAGTCTAGTGAAATTACTAAACTCTAAACAAAAGGAAACAATCTTTAGGTATTAAGGCAAAAAAAGAAAAAAAGAAATTTTGGTTAACATCAGACTTTTTGGTGTAATGCTTTATGCCAGAAGAAATGGAGTACCATATTTATGCTACTCGAGGAGAAAAATATGAATTGAGGATTATGTATTCAACAAAACTGACTTTCAAATATAAATTTATCTGTTATCTGATATTAACATGCAGAAATTCAAGGAACAATGTTCTTTTGAGCTCTTTCTGAGGAATCTACCAAACAACAGCTCAGTCAAGCAAAATGTCTAGAGAAACATTGACTGATGATGACATTATATATTAATAGTCACATATGTAACTAAGAGTAACTAGTGGCTAAAAGAGAGAAAGTATAATACATAACAGCTATGTGCTCTGACAATGTAGACCTAGTATGACTAATAAATAGAAAAATAAGGACAACAAATGCAAAAATGTTTTAACTGTTTTCAGTCAGTATAGTAGTGGTGTTAGTATTAGTATTGTCATTCTAAGTAAATCGTATGAAAAGTTGGAGAAAAAAGAATAATTCTATCATCCTTAGAGTCCTTAAAATTAATGATATTGTAAAAACAAAGGAAAGAAAGGAAGAAAAAGAATAAAAGGAATGCAGGGAAGAAGGGAAAAACGAGGGAGGGAGAGAAAAGAGAAGAAAAGAAAAGAAAAAAATTGTTCATCTTAGGAAGATAACAGGAAACACAAGAACAAACTTATTAAGAAAATTAGTATAAATTATCCGTGGCAAACTTTTTGGAGAAGTTTCACTTTCCTTCTCCACCCGTGGCCCCCTGGGCTTACACCCTAAGCTTAGTCTACTTTCTAGAGGACATGGACTAAAATCACTTCCTATTTAGTTCTCACAACAATCCTATAAAATAGTTGTTATTATCTTCACTTACAGGTGACAAAATGAAGCTACAAGAGGCTAAATTATTTGCAAACAATTTCACAGCTCATAAACTGAGCTATGGCTTAAATCCAATTCTTTTGAATTAAAGTTCAATGTTCATTCCATTTTAACACATATGCATGCAAATATAAACAAAATACAGGAGGAAACAAAAGACTATTTTCCTAATTATTCTAGTAATTTCTTCTGACTACTATTTTTCAATTGGTATTAAGATATGAAATACATATCCAAGTATGTAGCTCAATGAGTTTATTAATTTTTGCATATGTATATTTTCATGTAATTATTGATATAGTATTGAACATTTTTAGCATCCCAGTAGGCTCCCCCTTGGCCCCTCACAGTCAATATTCTCCCCCAAAGCTAACCTAAATTTTGTACACTCTTGGTGGGACTGAAAATGAGTACAACCTCTATGGAACACAGTATGGGGATTCCTCAAAGAACTAAAAGTAGGATGCAACAATCCCATTACTGGTATCAACCCAAAGGAAAAGAAGTCATCTTACCAAAAAGACACCTGCACTCAAATGTTTATTGCAACACAATTTCCATTTGCAAAGATGTGGAATCAACCCAAGTGCCCATCAATCCATGAGTGGATTAACAAATGTGGTATATGTATACTATGGAATACTACTCAACCATAAAAAGGGTGATTTAATGCCTTTTGCAACAATTCAGATGGAACTGGAAACCATTATCCTAAGTTAAGTATCTAAAGAAGGGAAAAACAAATACCACGTGTACTCGTTATTAAATTGGGACTAACTAATGAGCACACATATGCATAGAGGGAAATAAAACTCAGTGGAAATCAAGCAGTGGGGAGGGGAGAGGAATAGAGCGGGGAGGAAGGGATGGAGGAAAACCTACCTAAGGGAACACTATCTGGGTGATGGGCACACCTATAGCCAGGACTCAAGTATTATAAAAGCATTCCATGGAACCAAAAACATTTTTACCCCCATAATATTTTGAAATAAAAATTCTCATTGCTTCAGAAAAATTCATTTTAACTACTCACGAAAGTGGGATTCATTATATGTTCTCTTTTGTATCTGGCTCATTTTGCTCATCACTGTGTCTCTGAGGTTCATTGACATAGTTGCATCTATGTAATGGTGTCTGTGGATTTACTCTAATTTGCTCTTTTCCATTGATGTATTCTATCATGTGAATATGTCATAATATATTTATCCATTTTTCTGTTGATGGAGACTCAAATTGTTTCAGTTTGAAACTATTATGAATAAAGCTGCAATAAACATTTTTATATGAATTTTGATGACCATAAGTACTCACTTTTCTTGGGGACATTCCCATGGCATAGTTTATGGATATGCTCACTTCAGTTGAAGATGTAGTATTTTTATAATCTAAACAATTCTCTGTTTGGCCCAAATCTCTACAGTCTATTAAAGGCATTTGACTTGCTTCCCACTGCAAGAAAACAAACTTCTTACTGTAAGAAAAGCCCTGGCTGTACTTTTTGCTGACTACTTTTCCAGACTTGTCTATAACCACTATGGCATTAAACTTTAGTCACTGAAAACATAGAACATTTGAAATTCTCTATGCTGTTACCACGCTCACATCTTTGCTAACACTGAAGCTTTGGCCTAAAGAGTTGTTTCCCTCAATGTTCATTTTGTTACATACTATTCACCCCTGAAGATACATTTGTTTCTGACTATTCCATCAGAAATTTAAGCTCTTTCAGAACATTCTTTAATTCATCTTCATGTTACTAATCCTCAGCATAATATCAGACACATTCTTAAATAAATGAACAAGTTAATTTAGGAAGCATTCTGAATCAGATAAATAGAAGCATATATACTTCACCTGAACTTACAAATTTGTTGCTCTCTTCCCATTCTGCCCCTAACAGTATAATGCAATGAAGATACAATAGAAATGTAAATAGTGTAAATCTGAATATATTAAATATCTAAAATTAATTTATAAGGCCTAGATTTTCAAAGATTATGGTCACTCACTTTGAGCACAAATACAAAATTAAAAAAACAAAATTGCTCTGTACAACTTCCCATGATCTTAATAATATCAAGATGATGCTCCAAATGGAGTTTCCACCACAAAGAATATAAATATTATATTTTTGTAATTTAGCATTATGATTTCTGTCTATACATAAAAAATCGATCTGGAACTAGATTGCACATCTGGAAACACTTTGTAAACTGGATTAGAACCTCATGAGAAATCAAAATGCATTACAGACTTAGTCTAAAATTTTAGCTTAATTATACTTCTCATTCCCTATAAAAAGCCATGCTTTGAGATTGGATTGTCATCAAAGGCATATGGTTAACCAAATGTGTGAAAAAATACAAGGTTGCAGAGTAAAACATTAGCAATGTATGTGCAAATGGAAATGTTGTGTGTGTCTATATCAAAGTAGGCATATGCTTTAACTAGTTGCCACTTCTCTTCCTCATCACAGAACCATTTCAGCTTTATGGAAAAGTCCAAGTGTGTTTAGTTTGGGAGCCCAAGAAATAAAAATTTTTATTAGCCAAAAAGAACAAATCTTGATACTTTAAGTCTCTAGTATTTTGCATGGCAGTTTTCATTCTGAGGGTTCAAGGGAAGATCTTATCTCCCCTCCTCTGTATAAAGTTTATAGAAGATGTTTTCTTTTTTATTGGTTTCAATTTCTATGCAAGAAGAGAAAAAAAAAGCTTAATGTCTAGGAAACATGCTTGACTAGCTGGTGTTGAACAAACAATTCCATATGCTAATCCAAGTCCAGAAAGTAAAAACCTCTGCCATTATATTAACATAATTAAATATTTTTTTCAAGAATCAGATATGATATTATATATTTGCATCTTATATTTAATGTAAATTTTTTAAAAGTATAAAATATTAGAAAGAAATTCATATGGATTTTATTTATGGAATAACTAGAAAAGAGATTTTGCTTCCAGATGTCAAAATGATCATCTTATTGAATTTGGAAAAACATAGCATGGTGACAGAGTTTACTAATGAGTCCTAATGTCTTAGGCATTTCCTTAATATTGTATTACATTTTAATCCTTCCTCATTTTAAGTACCTTTTCCTATATGTTTTATAATTAAACTAGGTCACTGGGGAAATCTTAAAAACACAAAAGTATCAAAAAAACTGGGAAAAAGTTCAACTCTACTTCCTTCCTGAGATAACCACTGTTAACTATCCTTTTCTTAAAAAGATGGAAGTTTTTCATTAAAAAAATATGATAAAGGCCAATAAGTTCTTGGGAATTCTGGACTTTATGAAGAAAACAGACAGGACTGAACTTCTCCCAAGAAGCTTGAGCAATTCTTGAGTTTCTCTTAGAACAATTGTACTTTAAGCTATTGTGACTGAAAACTCTAGGGGTCTGAAAACCCCTATGAGCTATATGGAATATGGAAGTAATTAAACCCAGGAAATGGTGAGGAAAATGACAACAGAATAACTACAAGATAGAAAAAGCTCACAAAGATTTTTAAGAAAGAGACAATGAATAATTAAATTTCCTGAACATCGCCAATGTCAATGACCGCTCCTCTCCTTGGGCAAACACCTTCAGCAGAAGAGAACTGAGTAGTTTCTTGGAGACATTTCAAAACTCTATCTGAGATTTCCTGCATAATAGAAAACCGTACGGCTGGGCTTGAGAGGGGATAGAGGAGTAAAGGAATGATTTTCTGCAGCTGCTAACTCCTGTCCTTACTTCCCTTATCCAGGGTTTAGGGAACACAAGGGAAGGCAAGAGATGGGGAGGAAAAGGAAAGGGAGAGGAGATGAGGACTGGAGAGGAAAGGAAGAGAAATGATGAGGCGGAGAAAGACAGAGAGAGAAAGAGTGATTGGAAGAGAGGAAGGAGGGAGGGAAGGCATTTCTTAATGCCTTCTTCTCCCTGCAAGGCTAGAGGGTTACAAACTGAAGCAACTGCCTTCTTCCCTTCTTTCCAAGAATTTAAGAATGAATCCCTGAAGACAAGAGTGGTCTGATCATAAGCAAGTGGTCTTATCATCAATCGTCCTTATCTGATGATGATAAGCAAGGATGACAACAGCAGTTCTAGGGTGCCTGAAACTCCCCACCCCAAGCTTTGTCCGCTTCCATTTCCCAAAATTTACCAAGAGAGACACAAATTAAAGTTTGGTATTCAGTGTTTTCCAATACATATTATCAGGCAGAGTAGCTAATAACCCCATAGAATAGTGAACAGAGGAATAAAAATGTTACATTATGTATAATAAATATACTTAAATATATGAAGAAAGATGCTGGCAATATCAAATAGGAACAAGAATCTGAAGAACAAATTAAATATTGGGTATGAAAATAACAGTTGAAAGACAGAAGAAAGATTGAATAACTAGCATGATATGGGCATAATTTAAGAATAAATTACTAAGCAGGAAATCAGATTTAGGCAATCTTAGAGAAGGTATAAAGAAAACTAAGATGATATTAAACATAAAAATAAAGAGATATGGAGAGTTCTAGTGCCAACATCCAGATGATGAAATTCCTAAAGTAGAGAAGCTAAAAAACAAGCACTGAAGATAAATTTTCTAGAATTAAAAAAAAGGTGAAAGATGCCAGATTGAAAGCCCTCAGAGTGACAAAGAAACCAGATAATTAAAAAACTTCACTTTTAGACATAATATAGTGATATTTAAGAATACCAAGGACAAGAGAAGAATTTTAAAAGTTTACCAAGAGGAAAGGCACATAGCTCACCTACAAAATGGTAGGAATCATTTGACCTTAGACTTTGTAGCAGCAAGGTTTTAATGTATTGCAAGAAAACACTTTGATGCAAGAATTTTATATCCTATGACATTATCATTTAAATATTAGGTAATAACAAAAAGAATTTTTCTCAGGCATATAAAGTCTTTTATATTTTGCCATATTAAAGCCACCTTGAAAATAATCTTAAAGAAAGAAATAAAATAAGATAAAGGAGGTTGTTGTAAAAAGTTTATAAACCCAGCATTATCAAATACCCAATAACATTTGTAATCTAGAAAGCTAGAACCAAAGAAAAGAAAGAGAAATAGTATGTCTGTAACCAGAGAGAAATAAATTCTAGTAAATATCAGCACTGTGGTGAGTTGATCGTTCTATAGGACAATCAATGATATCAATAGATTAAACTGTTAGAACTAATAAAGAAAATGACCAAGGCTTCCTGATAATCAAACCAAACCGCAAAATCCAATAGCATCTCTTTGGACAAAAAACAATTCGAAAATAAAATAAAAATGAGATACTACTTCTACACTATAAATTTCTAAGAATCATTTTAAACACAATACTCAAAGCTCTAAGGAGGAAATTTTAAAACTCTAATGTAGGACACAGATTTGCTAAATAAACAGAGAGCTATACCATGTCCTTGAGTGACAAAAATTAAAAGGTATCCCCTAAATTAATCTGTAAATCCAGAGCAATCCTAAATCAGTAGGAATTGTTGAGACATGTGATACATTTACACTAAAATTTATGTGGAAAAACAAAAGTTTACAAATAGCAAAGTCTGCATGAAAAAGAAGACAGAAAGGGAAAATCTGGCATACCAGATATTAGTTCCTAATATACAGCCCTATTTGAAAAAAAAAAATACGGCAGGGTCAATAAGCTACTGGCACAAGAAAAGACAATGGTCCAATGAAATGAAACAGAGAGCTCAGATGCAGACCCATGAACAGAAATATATGATAAAGGTAGCAGCACAACCAGTGAGCAAATGGCAAATTATTTAATAAATGAGTTGGGAATATTGGCACCATACAAAGAAAAATAAAACTGGATCCCCATCCACATCATATGTAAATGTAGGCTCCAAATATATTAAAGATTCAGATGCATAATGCAACACTATAAAGTCAGTAACAGATAATACGGAATAATAACTTGGGGACATATAGGTGGGGAATGACTTCTTAAATCTCAAACAAAACACACACACACAAACACATACACACACAAAACCACACAACTTATCATGTCAGACTTAAGGATTTTGATCAAGAAAGGACCTCATAAATAAAGATCAGAGAAAAATGGAAGATTGGAAGGTGTTTTCAATGTCTAAAATGATCAAGGGTCTAATACATAGACTATACTGAGAAAATCAAAAAGCAGAAAACATAAATTACAGTTAGAAACTGGGCAAAGTATATGTTCTATCAATTTACAGAGAAGGTAGTATAAAATGCAACTACCACATGGAGAGATTCTCAAACTCAATCCAAAAGATGCACATTGAAGCGATATCATTTTATACCCATACTGCCCAAAATTAGAAGATAGATAACACCAAGTATTGGCAGGCTAGTGGGACCATGAGAATCCTCAGGAACCACAGGTGGGAAGGTGGATGGTGCAGACATTCAGAGAGCAAGGTGGTAATATAATACTTATTTAAATTAAAGATATGTATAAACTATGACCTAGAAACTCTGTCCATATGTATATGCCAAAAAGATCCTCACATAGGTCCTCAGGTATAGTGTGGAGCAGAAAGCTAGGTAGTACCTATAGGTACCAGGTAGGTAACACACAGTGAATGCCCACTACAGTGTACTAAGCATTAGCTAGAAGCAACAGGCTATATATTACCCAGAGCCACAAGGAAAAGTCATAAGAACATACTTATGAGTGAGAATGGTAAGAGCAAGATCAAGATCTATTCCAGTGCTATTTTCATAAGTTAAAAATAAATGCATATGAAACAGCAATATTGTATAATAATGTAAAAACAGAAGAATATGTATTTTGACTGCCTTTTGTGGAGAAGGAGGAGGAACAAAGAGAATAAGGGAAATGCATCAATAAATAAAATAGGAGAGAGACCTTGTTCAGACCAGCGCTGACTATATCCTATAAACTGAGGAATATGATTAACACAATACTCAAATTAGATAAGAAGATTAATTCTTGTATAGTTTTTAACTATAATTCTTGTATAGTTTTTGCATTCTTGTACAGGAAGAAGAAAAAGTGTAGGACATAAAAAGACATAAATAACATGAAAAAATGAGACTCAAACAAAAATATGCAGAGTACGGGTGGTGGTCTCCGCCTTTTTGGCTTTATGAAGAAATGCAGGGCTCAGTCTCTTGAGAGCAGGTATGATGCCATACTTCTCCTTCCTTGCCTGGAGCCCTGACAGTAAGAAAATTGAGACTTACTTCATTTGAATATCTAATGTTGTTAATTTCCTTAATGGAAATTATAGATTATAATAAACACAATGATGTGTTGTTTTCCTTTCTTCAGGGAACAAGCATTAGTATGGAACAGTCAGAATTTTCAATGGTTTCAAAATATAAAAATACATATGCTTGAACTATCCAATCATTCATATTTTGAACAAACATATTGAGGGCCTATTATATAATATAAATCGCAGAAATTTAATGAGAAAACAATATATAGCAATAAATTAAGAGGAATACATTCATGTATGTAAAATATAGATTATTAATAAAGAAATCTCAATTTGAAATTACTATGCAATTTATTAGTCATGTGTACCTGTATCTATAGAATTTACACAGTTTACATCACAATCAGGTCTCAGTGCTACATTGTCATTGGACAAAAATCAGCCTTTACAATCTATCTTGTTGTTTCTTTAAATGTACTTAAGGCATATCAAAAATCCACAGTGGAGAAATGCATTTTGAAAATAATCTCCTGACCATCTCTCTTTGTCTGGTATTCTGGCTCTTATTAATCATCTCCTATAAATCTAGTCTTTGACACCACAGACAAATACAACTTTATTAGTTGCAAATCTATTTGGCGGCCTCTAAATAGCTTTCTCAAATTGCACTGCTCTCACAGGGCAACATATCCTTTCATGTTGATTAAAATATGTGAGGGATACAAACAACAACAAAAGAGTAACAGGAAATCCAATCATTCCTTTCATCTTCCCAGTGGGAACTGGTCAGTGCAACCAGCTTGACTTTCTTCAAACAAAACTTCTCTTTTTGTGGCTGAAGAAAGGCTTTGGCAAACACTTATCCTTTGATATGATATGCACTTGACAAAAATCACAGAGCAAATCAAGCCACTGCTTTGAAGAAAATGCTTATTAAAAACCTGAAGCTCTTAAGTGCACTAGAACTTAGTGTGTTGCTAGCAACGTGAGGCCAGATGTGTCCACGGTGTCGATTTAAAGTCAAGTCCAAATGCACAGACTTCAGAGCTGCAGCTGCCACCTCAGTCCTTCATTTAATTGCAAGTATACCTTGAAAATGTGTTCGGCTTTCAAGTGTATTCTGGAATGTTACCTCTGTATTTCATTCCAGTGAAGCATACATTGTATTATTTACATAGAAAGAAATGTGAGAATATTCTTGCTCCATGTCCCAGAATCTCTAGCAACATGCCAATTTCTTTTCCAAATAGAAACTCAGCTTTTGAAGAAAGAATGCTGAGATAGTTATCCAGGGTCAAACTAGATTTCTAAAATGAAGAGCCGTGTTTGGAAATCCTCATATACTTTCAGGATTCCACAAGAAACAAATAGCACATTCAAATTAGGATAGCTTGAGGGGAGTTTAATAAAATGATTTTACAAATGTATGGGCAGGGATAAAAACCCCACTGGAAATGCTATAGATTTAATGGGAAGGGTGTTAGCAGCCCTAGGTCTGCAGGGGAGCGTGTGGTGACTAAAGCCCAGAGACAGAGAGGCTAGTGGACAGCAGCCACCCTCAGCAACCCTACAGGAAGAGAACAGGGATTACACCCCCAAATTCACTCCTTACTTCTCATATCCCCCTGGTATTCTCCACGATTCTCCCCTAACCAGAGGGCAAAGGGCAAGAGAACCAGGTACCATAGTCTCTACAGGCCAGCTTCCCAGGATGAAAGAAAGGCAAGTGTGGATCTGTAGGGCACCCAGAAGCTATCCAACATATATGCATCATTGCTTCCAGATGGTAAGGGACACTTAGGAGTACCACCAAAACATCAGCCGCATTCTCTAAGTCTCTTCAGGTAAAAGGGAAAACTCAGATCTTTCGGATTTTCTGTGATTAAACCTTTTCAATTTCCAAGATGGAAAGGAGGGAGCTAAACCATATTTGTAACTAAGTTAAAAAATATATTTTTAATAAACATATACTGCTAATGACTTATATTCCCCCCCAAAAAACCATATATGCATTGAAATAACCATAATAAAGATACATTAAAAATGTGTAGAAATTTAATTGTAAATATTCCCTGAATTAGCTAGCATATTGCTATAACGGTCTTAACAAAATTTTCTCCTCTTTGATTCAAGAAGTCATCACCGAAGAGAAAGTCCAGATAGAAAGTGTTTTTCCCAGTAGCACAGCTCCTGCCAATCTCTAGACATTTCTGCTTAGGTCTCTCCCTGACACTTCAGGTCCAGCATTACCACAAACAAATTCATGCTTCCTCCTCTCTCTTCCCACCCCAAGGCTACTAACTTCCTAAATGTGTAATATTTGTATGTGAGAGGGCATTTTACATGGCAAATATTTAACAGATATCTTTATTGATTCTTAGACAATTATGCTTTTTTAAACATCTACTTTAAGAGAATAACGAAACTTCACATGAAAACTATAAAGAAGAAATGCAGTCAAGGTGATCAGGATTTTGCAAGGATGAGCAATGATTTACAAACGAGTCCACTGTACTTAGTAAAGTAAATGAAGAATTTGACCAAAAAATCTTTATTAATTAACTTAAAATAATAGTAAAGAAAATGAATAAATGCATTATTAATTAGTAAAACTCAAAAATGTAGAATTAAATAATTAGGAGATAGTAAAACTGGCACATGCACGAAAGGACTTCAATGTAAGAGTATAGTAGTGGAAAGAGCAATAGCCAACACGCAGGTGTTCATGCCAAATCTGGGACCAATTTTCTGTCTGACTATAGGCAGTTCTACAGTACATGGGGTATAAATGAAACAAGATGAGCCCTGAGTTAATGACTGCTGAAGTGAGTATAAGTAAATAGGGGTTCTATGCCAACAGTGTCCAAAAACATATAATGTGAGCCATATATGTAATTTCAAATTTTCTAGTAGCCACATTTAGAAAGATAAAAAGAAGTAGATGCAATCTGTTTTTTAAATTCTTTTTATTCAACTCAATACATCGAAAATATTATCATCTCAACACACGTTAATAGTCGCATTTGAAGTGCTCACACGTGGCTTGTGATTACCATATTGAACAGCAAAGTTCTATGCTATAAACTCTACTTTTATGCATATTGAAAATGTCTTCCAGAATAAAAGAAAAAAAAATGACAAAAATGTGCTTATCTCTCTCTGTGGCTCAATTTTCCCATCTGTGTGTTGAGGGAGATGTACTGGTCACTAGATAATTTCTAAGGCTCCTTCTAACTCTTAGTGCCTAGTTTTGCTTTGTTTTGTTTTCCCTAAGGCAGTATCATTTGGTTTTTCACTACTCTGTAGAAAAATGTATCTTTTAAAAAGAGAAATTCCCTTATGCTCTCAAAGGGATACAACCTGAAAATTACCATTCTCTCTTTGCCTAAGGAATATTTGGGGACAAATGGACATTTATTTATAAATTAACTTTTATTCAACTCGAAGACCAAATGGCACTATATGAGCTCAATTTACATATGCCACTGTTTTGCTCATTCAATTTTTCCTTACATACAATAAGATTTACTGTCTACCTAGCACTAGACTCTAGTGAGAGATGGGGTTGTGAGCAGAGGTAGATTAAGAATATAAATACAAATCATAATCCATGTTCAATAAGAGATTTTGAAAGAACAGAAGGTAAAATACATTAAGTATTTTTCTATCTTTTCTTTTCCAAATTTAGTCCAATAACTTCATGGACTTATCACATTTGTCCATTTTATTTTTTTATATTGTGTTTAGTTGTATTTTATAGAGCCTCAGTCATATACCATCCAAAACTTGTATTTTAAGTGAAAATTCCTGTTTAAAAAAAATGAGTGTTTTTAAAAGGTATTCAGCTTTGTGACTAACCAAAGTTTAATTTTAATTTGATTGTTTTAATCTCTTGGAGACCCACTCTGTTCTCTTAATTCAACAGGTTAAGACTATCAGTAAGTATGCTCCTGGGGTCGTTTTGAAGAAAGGCCATAGGGGCCTCTTTTATTCATCCCAAATAGAAGGAAATGGCATATTTGACCAATTTTGAGAGAATGTGATAGATGAAAAATCCAGGCTTACTAAATATAATTTATATATATATATAAGTTATTTGCAATATTAAAAGGACTATCCCCCAAATCCCTGCCATTTTGTAATAGGAAACTATTTTTGGTACAATTACATGATAATTTTTAAAAGCCAATTTCCATAGAATTATTTAGGAACCAATTTTACTATGATAAATTTATTTGTTTATATTAATAATTTTCCCAAAATAAATACAGTTAAAACCTATAAAAATATCTATTGAATTAAATGGTATATACCTGTCGAGAATTTTCCCCCCCATTAAACTACAAGCCTGAGGTACACACAGAATTAAGTCTCTTAACTTCAGTCCTTAAAACGAGAAGGAAGATGCTTTTGTACACTCTATTTACCTTCCAGTTGTTAGTTCCAAAACTGTGATTGATCTACTTTTGTAGCCTTAACAATGTGCTTTATAGATAAGCAAGAGTTCAGGGTATGTGAAGTAATCCCATAAAATAAAATTCATAGCCTAAAATCAGACACACACACACACACACACACACACTCACTCATACACACACAGATGATGTAAGTTCCTTCAGCTTTACTCCCATGGGAGAAAAATTAATTATAGAGACTTTTTTGGACAAACAAAAAAAACAATCATTACCATAAATCATTTTCTTTATGTTTTTTTTTCTTTTAATGAGTTTGTCTGGTCTTTATTACTTGTGAACTTCCAGCTCTCTTGTTCTACAAAATTCACAAAAATAAAGATCTACTTCTCTTAATGGAACTAAAAATCTATTGGCATTAACAGAAACAAAAGTCTACACATTTATGAGGACAAATGTTTATTCTCAATTATGGGAATAAAGGATTGTTCCCCTAAACTGGCAGTCCTTATACATAGCATGAAAGAGGGAAGGTAAGAAAAGTGTAAATAGAGAAGGAATAGAATTCTATTTTTACCTGAAGTGCAGATTTCTACTTACCTAGTGATTAAATACTTAAAGTTGTGAATTTAGCTGAATTAATTCAAAAAGCAACTTCTCCTTTGCTCAATTTATCCTCAAGCACCAAAATGTTTTATCATACGAGCAGCATCTGTGGCTCCTAGTCTGGCAGAAAGTTTTCCTGGAGAATATTTTTTAAAAATAGAAGCCAAAGGGAGAACTGAAAATCCACATTAAGACTTGGTGCTCTCTGCTCTCTTTGTAACAAATTAGGTGCTCAAACACTAGGTTACCTTCAGGCTTTAAGTGTTCCAGGACTGGCCATTTGAAAGGTTCTTTGGATGAAATGACAACCCTTCTGCAAGAATGGTGAGACCCTTTGGCAATATTTAGACTTGTATTGTTAGTAATAACAAGTGTCAGGGAAAAAACTACTGTGCATGGTAACTCCAGATTCAGTACCTACAGGGAATATCCAGTTGTTCTAGCAAGAAGAGGATGATGTAAAATGAGGAATGACCTTCAACACCCAAACTTAAGCATGATTCATTACAGTCCCTAAACAAATATTCTTAACAAAATGAATTCATTAACCCTTTAAGATTTTTTCCTACTTTTCCCTATTCATGTTCTTCATAAGAGTTTCCCATTATTGCCAAGACATATCTGAACATCTCTCCTCCAAAAGCCCTCTGGTCTCCATTCCAGGGTATGAAGCATCTTGGTACTTCAAAGCCAAAGGCAAAATTCACTTTTTCAGAAGGCAATCATGACAGATCTAACGTCAATGAAAATACTCATATATCTAAATTCCTATGGTCTCTTCCACTTATTTAGCACGTAAATGCTGCCTTAAAACTTCAATTTGTTGTATATATAACTTCTTCCATATCTGTACAGTTAGCCTCTGAAGGCATTAGACTCTGCTAAATTCATCTTCGTATTCTCCTCAACACCTAATACATAGCCTGGTCCCTACTTAGTATTTAATAGAAGTTGAATGGATCTTATAAACGGAGAAAGGGAGGCAGTGAGAAGTAATACAATTCTTTATATTGAAATTGTTCTTTAGTAAAAGATATGAAACTAAAATGTAAATTTCCCTCTTATGAATTTATTATTCTTTCCAGTAACTAATGCTATTTTCAAACACCACACAACTTTTTGTATGCATTGTTGAATGAATTCTAGTCCCCACTTAAGTGAGACTGCTAACACCACCATTGGTAACTGATGTCATTCATTTTTGTATAAACAAGACCTCGAAACTGTTACAGCAGAATTAAAGAGGGAAAGCAATTGACATAAAAGAAAATTGTTCATCTATAACCATTTTATTATTGCAATAGCATTATACAGTAATGGACAGGGAATGATGCAGGGTAGGTTGCAATAACTAGAAGTGCAATCAAGAAAAAATAACAACAAAATCAAAAGGACAAGAGGAAATAACTGGAACAGCATCCAGTTACTCAACAAACATGTATTAAGGATTTGCTATATACCAGCCAATGTGATAAACAATTACCAGATAAAAATGTAGACGCCTACCTTAAGGGTTTCTAGTAGGAAAGATAAATTTTCACGAACAAATACATCAGAATATTGAAACTGATAAATCATAAAGCAGTTTTAAAGGGCTTTGCTTGGGGCGTGGCTAGCTACATAGGCAGCTTGTTCTTACTGAGTTTCCTAATTTAACACAGCACCCAGCTCTCTGTGGGCACTTAATAACTACCAGTTGGCAAATGGACAAATGCCAGAGGTTGGGAGAAAGAGATGAGCATTTTATCTGCCCAGTAGCAAGCTGGTGTGGATGGTTGGTCCTCTTTATCTGTGACAGCTACACAGTGACTCCCAGTGGCCACAAATTGAACCACATCTTTGATCATAACGTGTATACTTTAGTACAGTTTATTTATACATAACTTATGTATATAATATATAATTTAGTAAAATAACTAAAACTATTACCATCTTTAAAAACTCTGGTGCTCATTCTGCTGAAAAGTGAAAAATATTTCTGCAAAGCACAAAAATGTTAGCTGAATGAATAAATTCCTTTCCAATTCCTAAAGCTGAATTCTATGATTTTACACTAATTGTCTATTAATAATATGACCAATGTGGTGTTAAACTTAACATGAAGCAGAACAAACAGAAAATACATGTATTTAGAAAACTATATATTGTTTTTAAACTATTAAGAATTCCCTCCCTAGGGAAAGACAAAGGAGTATTTCTCTCAGATTTGCCTAAAAATTAGAAGGCATTATATGAGGTTACAGTAAGAGAATTCTGTCTCTGAAGGAGGTGGGCCTTCACCAGAACCCAACTATATTGGCAAACTGATCTTGAAACTTCCCAGACTCTAGAACTGTAAGAAATAAATATTTGTTGTTGCTTATAGCAAAAAAAAAAAAAAAAAAAAAAACCACACACACCCAAATTAGTAGGAATTTTCCTTTCTCAGAACAATTATTACTTTAATAAGAGTTCCAAATTACTCCAATTACTTATAAACTATATACATTCTCTTCCTTCCTTATAAAGAAAAAGAAGAGTAGGTCATTATATTTTTGGTCATGGGTATAATCCATTTGATGTGTAACACTTGTCTACCAAAAAAAGTAACTACATAGTAGGTTATTCTGGCATATTTGCATTTACTGAGTTCAGTTCAGTTAAGTTCAAAAAACATAATCAGTGCCAACTATCTGCCAAACATTGTGCTAAGTACTAGAAAAATAAGGATGGGTAAAACATAGTATCTGTCCAAGAAGAATTTATGGTACAATGGAGAAGACAGACTTCGATGTCTTCCAGGAGCCAGAGAAACAGACAATAACATAAACTAGCACTTAGGTAAGCCACCAGAGCTATTATGTCACCCTCATCTATATAACTTCCACATGTCAAACATACCCCAAATCCAGTCCTTCCATGAGCAATTGTCATCTTCCACCCATTCATGAAGGCTTTGGTAATATCCTGACCTACGATTCTGTTGTTGTCAGCCATTCTCTTGTTCCTGCATATTAAATTAGATAAAGGCTCCAAACTGACATCAGACAGAAAGAAACCAGGTAGCAAAGGGAAAAGAACAGTTAAGCTATACACCTGAAATCCTTAGGGAAATGCCCTGTCAAGAGTGTAGCTACAAAAGTCAAGCTGCAAGAAGCTGTACATTACCATCTAAGTGTCCAATGAGATCCTTCTAGCCCCAAATGAAAAAATGGTGAATGAAATAAAATGATAACACTGTCTTAAAACCATGATACATACAGACATCTGTTCATGTAGACTGACCCCTAGCGCTATAAACTGATTGCTGCAGGGAGAACAGGCTTAGAAGATTGCCTTTAAAAAAAGAAGATCACTCTTTTTCAAAATGTGGCTTCATAAACATGGACATTATAAGTGAAATATATGGCCATAATCATTCTCTCTAAAACTAAATAAACATAATCTACAAAATTTGTAATGATGGAGAAAACATGTTAAAAGAGAACAGAACTACCTAGAGTGCATGAGACTATCTCCTTTAAATGTTTTTAGATATATGCTATTCCATGTCACCTCTGCTATTGTCACAACATATGCAAGGTGGAGAACTCAACACTTCCTTATATTTGAAACTGCTTAGTGACAGTCATGTCTGCTCATAAAAGAAATTTTTGACTCATGCTTCCTGCTTTTTATCTCTTAGAACAATGTTTTGAAAATCTCTGCTCTAATCCAATGTCCAATAGCTGTCAGCACACACATTTCTCCAAATGAATCTGTAATTCAGTTGCAAAAACTCTAAAGCTTGATGCTATCAATCGAAGAAGAGTTGCACAAAAGTAAGCACAAATTCCCAAATCAGCACAAAAGTAAAATATTCAGTTACAAAAAAGAGTGGAGAGTTAAAAAGAAGAGGAACTCTTACTCCATATATCCCAATTGAAGCCCCACTGTAATCCTTTATTTTTCTTGTTGTATTTTTAAAATATATATTCTTCCTTAGTATTAAAATCATGTCAATGATCTATTACAGCAAACAGATGCAGATGGGAAAAAAAAATGTTCTCCAATTCACACTACTAACTGGACAAAAGGGCTTAGGTTTACTATCCACTGCTACATAAACAAGTCTCTTAGGTACCCTTGCATTTTCCAGTTTAAAAACAAATCTTTAATTTCAACATGTGGAAGATTCAGCCACATTGGGCTGTTATTTGTAATAGGTCTTGCCCTCCCTCTCTTCTACAATACTCCATAGAGTGATGAGCAAATGTATTCCCCTTACAGTTAAAAAGTTTGGAAATTAAAACTATCTACCCAGAGGTAGATAAGTACAATCTCACTTTATGAAAGCTTTCCAGATGTCTTTACATCCGTTTCTTTCCCTTAAGGCAAAACAAACCAATGTGGAAAACCCTGATATTTCAAATAATTCTCTTTCTGTCTGGCAGTTTTTCCTGCACACGTCAGGGTCTGTGTATGATGCTGCTCATAGTTTTTTTGGCAGACTGATGTTCACAGTCACGTGTATACTGCAAGGACTCAAACATTTAGTTTCTTCTATGCTGTTACACTACCAAGGAGTGTAAACGTAGTTGCTTTGACATGGGAAATCATAACACAGAAATTTCAATTAAACAAACTCTTTTCCAAACAGTCCCTAAGGCCCGACTCTAAGAGTCAGTCAAACATAAGTGTCGTTTCCATCATTCCAAATAGGTTACTAACACGTGTAAAAATCTGGAGTAGTCAACTCTCTTTTTAAGCTGAGTGACCTATCAGTAATGACACCTCATAGTTACTAAAACCCAGTCTCCAAGAATTTCAACGTGTTTTATCTACTACTCTCTGCCACTCATGTCATAGGTAGGATGTACACAGAGTTAATATTCTATAAATTTAAGGAAAAGCTCTTAGAAAGCAAGTAGCAACCAAGATGACAGAGTGAGGCAGTGAGATGTACTAAAAAGAGGGAAAAAAAAGGACTCGGGAAAAGTAAGCAAATTGGGCAGATGGATTGGGTTAACACAAAGTGTTACACTTGCTTTTCCATTGGAAAATGAAAAATGTGTTGTTTACCTGAGCAACTGCTGTGATGACCTTCATAGTACTTCAAGTTTTGGGTCATGAAAACAATCATGACCATCTTTTACTTCCTCCTTACCAATACCCAACATGATGACTTTTTCTAAGCTATGGAATAAATCTATGCTTTAATCTCATGTAGAATTCATCAGTGATTCTTGGTGACAAAAATAATAGTGATGAACATGATTTATACAATTTTAAAGCAAGAAATTATCCCTTTTTGGTAAAAAGGGAATTGAAACCCAAAAGGATAACCTGAATTGTTCTATACTATGCAATGACTAAGAGTCAGAACTGGGACTAGAACTTAGAACTACTTACTCTTAGTTTTATATTCTTTCTACCATTCTATATGGTCACTTATAAAGCCTGAATATCTGAGCTTATTATTTCTTCCATTGTGATAGTTGGTAGTACAGAGTTAAAGAATAATTAAAATGAAGAATTTAGAAAGAGGAAGATATAAATAAACATATTCTGACTTTCTGGGTACATTGGAGAAATCCATTCCAATATTTAGGGAATTCTGCTAGTTAACACCCATAGACTTTATTGTATTAAATAAAATATTATTCCTTCTTAGTCTTAAATTTAGACAAGTAAGACTTATTCCACAGACATGAAATTTGTTATTTGAGATAAATTATATGGCTTATGGACACTTTCCAGGTTATGCTAATTTTATGTCTTTTAACTCTTTTATGTCAGGTAAGAAATTTGTACCTTTGTTCAAATGGTTTCTCTTTCTAGACTGCAACAAGTTTCTTACGTGACTATTACATTGGAACAATGTCCTAAAAATAATGCTTCATTTCATTTTTAACTAATAAGGACTGTTGGCTATGGAAGTATATATTGTATTCTAAGCAAAGGCCCTCTTTGTACTGATATCTTTATTGGATAGTAGAAATGCTTTAGCACAATTAATTTTTTATATTATTGTGACTGAACCTAATTTTTATAAGACATGCTATAATTTATGTCTTTAGTTCAACCCGTGTTAAAACCTTCAAGTGAAATAAAATTTCCAACTCAGACTGGCAGTGTTTGGTCTTGCAATGTATATTAGACTTACTTAAATCACATTTAATATTTGAGCCTTGTAGGTACAGACTAGAAAATTTATTTTGCAAGAAAACTTGGAATGGCTGTTCCAACAATGAATAAAACGTAAATTTTTCTGGTGAAAATACATGTGTGAATTTTTAGAGATATTATGGTTTCCCTTGGGCATATTTATTATAGTTTTTTTTTTTTTTTGAGGCCTAGAAGTTGGCAGTGCCTTACATTATAAAGGAAGATGACACATGGCTGGTTTTATTTTTTACTACTTTATAGTTTACTGAGCTCTGTGTAAACATATAGTATCTTTTTGACAGTGTATTTTGCTTTTACTGATAATGTATTTTGCAAACAAAGCCTTTAAACATAATAGGTTCTCCAGACTGAATGTAGAAAGCAGACTCTGTGTCTGCCTTGAAAGTAGCGGTGATAAAAGGTCAGCAGACATCACCAGTCTCTGATGACTGCTAATCAGCTTCACAAAGTCATTTCACTCCAACAAATATTTATCAGAAGCTTAGGCCCTAGGAAGGCAAACCCTATTCTGGGTTATTATTAGTTTCTGTTCATATGCTCTAATAACAAATTCTAAAATAGCCCATTTGTGGAGATGCCTGGTCTTGGCAGAGGAGGAAACAATCATGGTAACTAAATCTGAATTCTCACACCAAAGTCGGGAACACAATGTAGGCTCTTCCATTTTTGAAGGGTCCTAAGCAGCAAATCTGGATGATAATCAACATGCAGGATTATATTATACTAGTTAGCAAAAAAGGACAAGATTTATTTCCAATTTTTGGTTTTATATGCTATTTCGGACATTTTGGACTTGATATATGTGAAATCACTCATATTGACTATGCTTTGTGAAAAAACTGAAGGTTCTCATTTTTTTTTCTCCCTTAAAGGTTTTGTTATTTTCCATTTCCACTGAAAAAACATAAAGATCTAATGAACAGTTTCTCTTGTGCATTCAAATGTCTTTAAAAACAGGAAAGATTTTCAGAAATGCAAAGAGAGTGAACAAAAAGAAGGGAAACAAAAGCGAAACCCAAGAAAGCCTATTCACTCATCTCATGGCAAGTTCTTATTAAGTGAACAAGTCATAGGAACAAGGGCTTGACAGTTGCCAGACTCTCACTGAGTATCAGTTTTAAGTGGATGGAACATAGGATAAATAAAAAGCCTGCCTTATCAGTAACTTGGGCAGAAGCAAGCCTTTATGTTGAATTAAATTAACTAACCAAATATTAACTAAGACCCTCTATGTGCAAGTAACTCAAATAGATACATAATTAGAGATCTATTTATCAAGGACAATGCCTTAAAAACAGAAGTTAGAATAGTTGAACATAGCTCAAATTATAACTATTAATTTATCTCCAATGCTTCTTATTTGGCCAGCAGATACAGCCCACAAGAAATAAAACTAAACATCAATTGGTCTGTAGCTTACAAAGTACACTGAATATTTTTTAGATTTTATATTTGTTTGATTATATCCATTATTTATTTATTTTGTATTTATTTTATATACTACATATATTTATTTATATATTATCCAAGGGTAAGTTAGCATAGTGATTTTTTAAAAATAATTGGCATTTTACATATATATTTTTTAAAGTTTATATTAAGAATGAATATCTGAATTGTGAGAGAGTCTAGCCTCTAAATGACAAGCCACAGCCTGGTAAACATGTGAACGGCCAATAAAATTCTATGTATGATACTCTAATTTGTCAAATGGGTGAAAATATTCTGGGATTTAAGATACTGATAATCCCAAAATAAATCAATTATGTTTTTTCTTTCAATATGGCTTTCTCCAGAAAATCACTTTAACTTTACTTTAAACCTATTGGAAGTTCCAAATATATGGGAAATAACAACATTGAATACAGCAAAAATACATTTTAAAAATTTTTATTTTTTAATTGTAAATTGACATAGTTGTATTTATTTATGGGGTACAAAGTGATGTTATGATCTATGAATACAATGTGTAATAATTAAATCAAGCTAATTACCATGTCCATAACCTCAAATGCTTACCATTTTTTGTGATGAGATCATTTGAAATTTACTATTAGCCATTTTGAAATGTACAATACATTATTATTTACTATGCCAACCACGTTGTGTAATATAGCTTTAAAATTATTATTCCTCTTGTCTTACTGAAGCTTTGTACTCTTTCACCATCATCTCCCCTTTCCTCCCAGCCTTTGGTAACCACCACTCTATTCCCTGCATTTTTTAATTTGATAGTTTAGATTCTATGTATAAGTGAGATCATATGTACTTGTTTTTCTGTGCCTGACTTATTTTACTTAGCATAATATTCTCCAAGGTTCTTTCATTTTGTAATGGGCTAGGCAAGACATTGTCAACCAACGATGTACAGGGTCTTTCTCCCAAAAAGCTAATGTCCTGAGGGCAGAGGTGAGAATGGGAAAAGACAAAAAGAACAAGTTATTTCCATTCAGACAATCTAAGAGGTCTTCAAGAAGGTATTCTTTTAACTGAGACATGATTTAAAGAGTTTCAGATAGGTGATAATTTTGAGGAAAAAAACATATAAGCACCCATAGAAATCAAGTATTTAAGAAATATGTTCTCAGTATAGACAGTCTCCTGCTGCAGGCCAGTGAAGGGGTGAGGGTGCAGCACAGAGGCATCAGCTGTGTAGCTGGAAGCCAAGGAACTGGATGAGTTAGGGGTATACAGAGCTGGCAGGTGCAGAGGCTGCCAGAGTGATTGGGAGATTGGTTACAGTAAACAAAGTAGTAAATTGATGGAAAAAATAAGTGATTAAGTGTAGGAGGGGGAAGTGGCAGGATAAAGGGAGTAGGTTTCTCACTCCCAGAGAAGAGGTGCACAGTGTGGATAGAGAGCAAAACAGAAAGACTCCTCAGGGGTGGAATTTAAATTAAGAGATAGCAGTATGAACTCTTTTTATGCAAATACTCAGATTTAGAAATATACAGAGATGTGCATATGTAGATATATGAATATACATACATGTATTTCCTAGTTCTGTTCTCTGAGAGGTCTTTAAAGCAATGACATCCCACCCCAATAGCAGTGAATAGATCAAGTACCCAGATCTTGGTCTCTGAATACCATCCTCCATTAATAGGAACCAGAACTTCTTAGGAAAATGATTGTTTCTAGGGCTGAGGTGAGGCAAAACCAAGATGAACCTGAAACATTTTGCTGTGCCAGATAGTAAGAAAATGCAGTCTACAACCATACCACCCTGAACGTGCCCGACCCTGTCTGATCTCAGAAGCTAAGCAGGGTCAAGCCTGGCTAGTACTAGGATGGGATAAAATGCAAATAGTCACAGGTGTCAGTGTGAAGGGACAAAATCTATGACAATTAGTATAATAATATAAAAATAATAATGAGAGTAATGAATTACTAACCACTGAATAAAATAGAAATTCTTAAGTCCATACTAACATAAACAAATGGAGAATAAATAAATAAGAAAGAAAAGCTCCCGTTTACAGTAGAATGAAAACTAATGCATGAAGACAGAGTGATGGAAATAGAAAATTACCCTTTCGGCAACCACTGTTGACTGGTGGCTGATTCAGGTGGAAATCACCAAAAGCTGGAGGCTTGATAAGTAGTGTATATCAGAATTTATAACCACAGAAAACTAATTAATTACAAAAGGGAACATGGGGATGCCAGGTAAACACCAACTTGGCCAGGTGATCTAAGACCAGTGGTAAGATGATTCAACATGTGTGCCTTAAATGGGATGAACCGAAAAGAGCACAGCATCGTTTCGGTGTCATTTCTGTCGAGAATGCATGAGCTGAGCATGGTTAGGAGAAAAATCATCTGGACTCAAGTTGAGGATGATATTATCAACTTCATTAAAAACAGGGAAAGATGGAGGAACCATTCCAGACAGAACAAAACTGAAGGGACAGGACAGCTAAATGCAACCAGTGTCCCTAGGTAGGATCCTGGACCACAAAGGAAAAAGCAATACGGTTAGAAAAAGTGATACAATTAAATGGAATCTGTGGATTGGGTGGTAGTGTTATATCAATGTTGATTTTCAGATTTGGAGGCTAATATAAAGGTATTATAGGAGTATGTCCTTGTTTTTGAGAGATAAACACTGTAATATTTAGGAGGGATGGAACATCACAGCTGCAGCTTGCTTTCAAACAGTTGGACAAATGACAATGGGTATATACATATAGCAAGAAAGGATGATAGAACACATATATAATCTGGGTAAATAGGATGAGGGAGTTCTTTATACTATTCTTACAGCTTTTTCATAGGTTTTGAAATACAAAATAAAGTTTAAAAAAAGAAATGTGGCTTTGCATTTCTATAATTTAATTTCATTTTTATGTTAAGCCACATTTCACTGAAATGACATAAAATGAATCACAGTGAATTCTAGATTTTCCTTTCTCTAGGAATGGAGAGGTTGGGTAAAGAGATTGCCATGATGACAGGGCACAAAAGGCTTGGTCCTCTTAGGCCTTAAGTCCTCTCACCTTGTCCAGACTGAGGTGCCTATCACTCTACCTGGCTTTCTCTTCTGCTTCCACAGAAACTACCTCTGGAGGTCCCACCTATCTGTCTACAAATGCCATCAAGCTCCTGTGGTTGCATTTTCCCCTCTTCACTAGGCTTAGTGGGCAAGAATCTCTTAACCTATTTTTAAGCTGTGGCTAATCAAGATAAATAAACAACTTTAGAATATTATGATGTATGCCTCGGTGCATCAGTTTCCAGACAAACAGAAGCAATAGGATATATGTGTGTGTGTGTGTATACACACATACAAAACACACACACAGTTGGCCCTCCATATCCATGGGTTCTGCATCCATGAATTTAACTAACCATGGATCAAAAATATTCAAAAAATAAATAAAAAGTAAAAATACAACAGTAAAAAATAATACAAATAAAAATACAGTAAAACAACTATTTACATAACATTTACCTATATTAGGTATTTTAAGTAATCCAAAGGTGATTTAAAGCATACGGGAAAGTGTATGTAGGTTACATGTAATGCCACGCCATTTTATATGAGGAACATGAGCATCCATGGATTTTGGTATCCATGGGGGCTCCTGGAGCCAATCCCCCACAGACACCTAGGGATTACTCTGTGTCTGTGTGTGTATACATAGATATGTATGTATGTATACATAGAGAGAGAGAAAGGGATTTAAAACATTTATTCATGAGATTGTGAGGACTAAATCTGAACTCCATAGGGAAGGCAGGAAGGCTGAAAACTCACGTAAGAGTTAAGAGTTAATGCTGCTGTCTTGAGTCTGAAATTTGTAAGACAGTCCAGCAGGCTGGAAATTCAGGCAAGATTTCTGTAGCACAGTCTTCAGACAGATTTCTTCATCTCTGAGAAACCTCAAATTTTGCTCCTAACTCCTAACTGGATAAGGCCTACCTACATTGCAAAAGGCAATCTTTTCTAAAGTCAAGTGACCGTAAATGTTAGTCACATCCACAAAATAATACCAATCACAGCAACATCTAGACTAGTGCTTGACCAAGAAACTAGACATCATAGTCAACCCAAGTTGACATATAAAATTAACCATCACACTCAATATCTTCTAAAAAATTTTAACATTCTTGGAAAATTGTTTTCAAAAAGAATATATGAAAATATGAAGGTGGCCATTCAGAAAGTTCATAGCCAAAATGTTGCAGTTCCAAGACGTACACACACACATGCATGCAAGAATTAAAAACCTGTCCAAAATTATGCCCAGAGGTTTATTACTCATTGATAGAATTTACTCAAATATATATGTAATAACCAGGGTTTAACTACCCTAACCCTAACTTTAACCCCAGAAAATTTAAAAGGAAAAAGACATTTTAAAAAAAGTGCCTGAATAGAACAATGGGAAGGAGAGAAGATTTACAAAAAAAAAAGATAGCCAGAATATTTTTATTTAAATCTATGGAAATAATGACTTTAGCTAAATTTGAAAAAAAATGGGACAGGATAACATAGCTAATCAGAGTTAAATTTGACATATAGCATCATGGACAATAAGGATCTGTCCATACACACTCTGCCTAAAAAGAAATAACAACTTCATAAGCAATAACAGAAATAGTCCTCATAAAAGAAATCTCAGGGCATGCTACAATTTTAAAAGATCATATAGGTAGAAAAATAGGGGATCTAAACATAACATATAAATCCAGGGAACTTCCCAAAATGAACAACAGATTCTTCGTGCTAAAGGAACAATGCAAGTCTTTTCACCTTGCAAACCTGTCTTTCCTCCCCCAGCCCTTGCTCTTCCTCTAACCTTGTTTATTTCTGCCACACAAGCATACACTTTAAAGTTAATGAGTTTGGAAAGAAATCATGCAGTGAGCATTTGAGGGTAAAAAGGCGGGAAGGTTCAGACTAATTCACCATGAAGATCAGCCATGTTCTGTCCACAGCCTTTGCACCTTTCGTTCTTGCACATACAAAAACATCTTTAGTACATTTTCCACAAATTAATTGGGTTGGCTTAATCCCAGGAAGCAGCACTTGTTTCTTTAAGTAGGTTAAAAGTGCTTGAAATTTTAAGCTTTATAGAATAATTTAAATATTTTACTTGTGGAAATGGCTTCTCTACTCGGTTCATATAATTATATTTCACTAGCAAAAATGTAAAAAGGTAATGTCCCTTGAGCTTACTCTTCAGAACTTAACTTTAAGAGCCAGTACCTAAAGTCAAGAAAATATTCCTTATACATCAGTAATTATTCAGAGAAAGGTTACAAACAGAGGAGAAAAATTAGATATAGGGCATAAGTTGAAGCATAGCTCAAGACTTACATGGTTTGTCTTCCTGATCTGGTGGTTATATAATTGAGTGTACACTTAATCCAGCCCAGAAGAGATTAAAATTGCACATACATAAATGTTTAATAAATAATTTTCTTATAACACTGGTAGATTGTAAATAATTAGCATAATACTATCCAAGGTAATAACATAACTCAAAATATGAGCATCATCTGATTTTCATAAACTCATTTAGTTTCACCCTGTAAAATAGTCTGGATAGGTAGGTAATAGTGACCTCATTTTATAAACAGGAAAATTAAGATTTAGTAAAGTTAAGCGTCTTGAGTTAGAAAGCTAGCAGGTGTAAAATATGAGGCTAGGGCCCTGATTTCTGACTTCAGAATGTTGCTCTTTGTGCTACGCTATGTGCCTTTTGTTTTAAGTTGACATTCAAAAGGGGCTTACAATGTGCCAGATGCTATAAATTTATTAATTCATGTAATTCTCACATCAATTTTATGAGAGAGATTGTATCTTACAGATCAGACTGAGGCCCAGAGTGGTTAAGACTTTTTCCCATGGCCAATCAGTTTGCTAATGTCAGAGCTGAGCAGGACACCAGCCAAGTGTCAGAGTCTGTGCTCTTCACCACTACTCTCTACCAACCCCAAACTCTAATCTGTGATCATGGTTACCTAATTAGTATAGGCTCATTCTTAGAAAATCATTTTCTAAAAACGAACAGAATCAGTAGAAATTATAGCACAAGCTGGGCGATATAAAGGGAAGGGCCACATTTATTGGCCATATTCTTGGGCTAGACATGAGGATTTTACATTTCCTCCTTTGAGTCACTTGATATTTAGCCACAGTGATAGTTAATTTTATGTATCAACTTAGCCATGGGATGCCCAGGTATCTGGTTAAATATTATTTCTGATGTGTCTGTAAGGTGTTCCCAGGAGAAACTAGCATTTGAATTGGTGGACTGAATAGAACAGATGGCCCTCCCGATGTGGTGGGCACCAACCCATCAGCTGAGTGCCTGAATACAACAAAACAACTGGAGGAATGTGGAGTTAATTTTGCCTGACTGCTTGAGCTGCCACATTGATTTTCTCCTACTCACTATGCTCCTGGTTCTCAAACTTTCAGATCGGGACTGGAATCTATATCAATTGGATCTCAGGCTCTTAGGCCTAGCTAAGAGCACTAGCTTTCCCAGGTAGCCACAGTTCACGAGACTTCTCAGCTTTCATAACTGCATAAGCCAATACCTTATAATAAATCTCTTCATATATGTTCCTAAATATACATATATTTCTAGATATACATAATGATAGAGAGGAATATACAGATATATATTTCCTATAGGTTCTATTTCTCTGGAAAACTGTGATACAGCTCCTAAACATGTTGTATTTGGTTGCATTCTATCAAATCATCACATTTACTGTATAGGATGGATACCATTCCATTTTACAAATAAGACATCTGAGGAACAGAACTGTTAAATAATTTTCCTGGTATCAGAGCCAGGATTGAAAACCAGTTAAATCTGACTTTAAAGTCAGATTTTAACTGTGGTACAACTGCCTAATAATCTACTTAACTCAGTTGAGTAAATGTAGATACGATAATGTCTAACAATTCTGGGCTACATGTAACTCACACAGACAGCTTTGATCATTTGCAACAAAATTTAAGTAGGCCTCCAGGCACTCTATAGCATTTTTTTCTTTTTTTTTTAATTTCAGGAAATTATGAGAGTACATTTTTGTTACATTTTATATCTTTGCCTCTCCCTAGCAAGGGTTAGAGGCATGCCCTTCCCCTCCACGATGTTCACCGCATCCCTCAGTTGTGAGTCTACCCCCCAACCCCTTAATTCCTGGAGAACACTACCACCATGTGAGCACCATAGTGTTAATCAGTCAGTACCAAGTTGATGGCGAGTACATATGGAGCCCATTTTTCCAAAATTGTGTCACCTCACTTCGGATAATGGGCTTAAGCACAATCCAGGAAAATATAAGTGGTGCTAGATCACTGTCATTTCTTATAATTGAGTATTGAGAAATATGATTGAGGAATTAATGAAATGTGGCTCATAAGATCATTATTTTATTGCATCGCCCAGTATTGCTATATTGAAGACAGAAACAGGAATTTGCAGGGTTTTTCCCTGAAGAAATATGTGAATTCATTAGTTCTCTTATCAAAGGCTGCCTTGGGAGGGCTCTCATGGCTCCAGTAGAGATGTTTTCCAGGAAGGTTTCCCAGCATCTCAGAATCTGTGAGCCTCCCCGTTTCTTGAAAGGCAAGACAGGGTAAATACTGGGCTCACAGGATGGGAGCCGGAGACAATGACTGCCCTTTGCCCAGAGACACACATCTGTGGTTATAAACAACCTGTTTTCTACAAAACAGGCTTCCTGCTCACTCCTGATTGTCTGCCTTTGAGTCCACAATAAATAGATCAAAGAAATATAGAGTCATTATACCTCTTTTGTTATACTTCTGTTATTGATAACTACCTCTTGGAACTTAGAAGTTAGTCCTTGAAAGACTTTGTACCTGTTTGTTCACCTAGATTAGAATTTGTTAGAAGCCCCTAGAAAGAACTTTTGACCCTACCCCACTGCCTGTTACTATCTGTTCCTATAGCAACTGCATCCCTGATATGTAAATGTGTCACTATGGCAATGGGTAATTGATATCTGTGATTATAAAAACCTATGTGAATCTAATCATATTGCTGAACCATTCATGGAGGTATTCTTTTATTCTATTTCCTATCAATTTTCTTATCCTCTGTGGCGACTCCTATCTAAGGGAACTGGCTTCATGGGGAGAAGTAGCTGATCACCTCGTGGGCCTACCAACTCCCTGCAATTGAGTAATATTCCATTGTATACATATACCAAATTTTAATAATCCACTCATCAATTGATGGGCACTTGGGTTTTTTCCACATCCTTGCAATAGTGAATTCTGCTGCCATAAACATTCGAGTGCAGATGTCTTTATTATAGAATGCCTTTTGCTCTTTTGGGTAGATGCCTAATAGTGCTATTGCTGGATCGAATGGTATTTCTACTTTTAGCTCTTTGAGGTATCTCCAAATTCTTTTCCACAGAGGTTGCACTAGTGTGCAGTCCCACCAGCAGTGTAAGAGTGTTCCTGTCTCTCCACATCCTCACCAGCATTTGTTCTTTTGGGATTTTTTGATAGAGGCCAATCTCACTGGGGTTAAGTGATATCTACATGTAGTTTTGATTTGCATTTCTCTAATGATTAGAGATGTTGAGCATTTTTTATATGTTTGCTGGCCATTATTCTGTCTTCTTTGGAAAAGTTTCTGTTCATTTCCATTGCCCATTTATTGATGGGGTTGTTTGATTTTTTCTTGTTGATTCTTTTAAGTTCTAGATAGATTCTTGTTATCAGACCTTTATTGAATGTGTATTATTGGATGTGTAGAGAGCAAATATTTTCT
>CAUYRT010085487.1:0-36666 GCA_963574885.1 Lepilemur ruficaudatus | reverse complement strand
GCCAACCTAACTCCCCAAGATGGAAGATTTAATAATTTGCCTCCTGAGAAAACTGTTGCCTTCACAAATGGGCCGTTAGGGTTATTAAGTATGAAATGTCCAATTTCCTTAAGTACTAACTTTGACAGTTGATATCTCTGACATTTCACTTTGACACTTGTTTTATTTTTATTGTGAAGGTACATCCTCATTCTTTCAAACACATGGTTTGGCTTCTGATTATCTTTCAAATTTTTTTAAAACAATTTTTGTGAAACCATGGATAAGTCAAAAATTCCTGTTGTTTTCGATTATGAGTTCCCTCATGGAATCAGTGCAGTGCATATAGCTCAAAGTATCAACAAAATGTTTGGGAAGGATGTGGCTAATGAACACACAGTAGATGGATGGTTTGAGAAGTTCCACTCTGATGATTTTAGTCTTGAAAATGAGCCATGTGAGCAACCTGAAGCCAAGGTGGATAATGGGATAATGATGAGCTGAAAGCTATAGCAGAAGTGAATTCATCTTAACCTATGCATGAGTTAGCACCAAGGTTTGACATTACTATTCCAATTATATTGGACTATTTGAAACAAATTGGCATGGTAAAAAAGCTGGATAGACAGGTACCACGTGAATTAAACGAGCATCGGAAGAGAAATCATCTTGAAGCTTGCCTTTCCTTGTTGTCACAACGTAAAGGTGAAACATTTCTGCACCGCATTGTTACGTGTGATGAAAAATAGATTCTTTTTGACAGTTTGCAAGTGTTTGGCACAATGGTTGATTAAAGATGAAGTGCCAAAATGCAGTCCAAAACCAAATATTCGTCAAAAAAAAAAAAAAAGCTAATACTGTCTATTTGGTGGTCCAGTGCTGGTATTATCTACTACAGCTTCATGAAACCTGGTCAGTCAATTACAGTGGATATCTACTGCAACCAACTGGACGAAATGATGAGGATCCTTGCAATTAAGCAGTGGAAATTGGTTAATAGAAATAGACTAATCCTCTTGCAGGACCACAGTTGCACAAACAGTGCTGCTGAAACTACAGAGGCTGGACTTGGAAACTCTCTGTCATCCACTGTATTCACCAGACCTTACACCAACTGACTACCACTCCTTCTAGGCTTTGAGCCACTGCAAGGAAAAATACTCAATTCTCAAGAAGCTGTAGAAAACACCTTTCGCGATTTCATCGCCACTCACTCTCCAGGCTTCATTTGCTGCTGGCATAAACAAGCTACCGTTAAGATGGCAAAACTGTGTCGATAATTTAGGCACATACTTTGATTAATTTTACTGATTCTTGTTTGAGATACAAGAAACTAAACTTCTGATTCAAAATCGGACATTTCATATTTAATGACCTAATACTTGTTTTTAAAAAGCTATCTTATGATTTGAGAGCTCCACAGAGGTAAAATTTGTGCCTCAGTAGATTGACACAATGCTTAAAATGTCCTTTTAAGTTTATTCCTTTGGGGTAAGCATTATCCACAGAAGGCCATTAGCTTCTGATATTTTAGTAAAAAGAATTTAGTATCTAGATTGCACACAGTAGAATCCCTTCCATCAAAAGTGATCAATGGTCACTTAACCAAAAAGGTCAAAGTAAGAATCATTAAAAAATAAAAAGATGCATACATACCTTAAATATTTATGTATTTGTTTACCGATCTTTTGATAGAGAACCAAGATCTTTTGATATAGAGCTATAGATTGGATTTCCTCTTTTGTCTTTCTTATGTAAATATACCCAAAATGCCATCAGTTTTCAGGTGATTTCATCAAAGTGAATCTAGAACTTTGAAAATTGAAAAGTAATCCAAGTGCAGAATCCTTTTGGATTTTCTGGATATTCACCCTAGTCTTTTACAGCTGTCATACCTCCATATAAATCATCTTTTTTTGTATAGGTATGGGTCGCCTTCTTAGAAGCTTTTTAAAGCATTTTCTTCATTTTCAAATAAATAATAAGCCTGTTGGTAGGGGGCACTTATTTTGTCACTTTACATAATACTTAAGTAAATTATAATTACAACATGGAAAACTAGCATAAATTGGTGTGGGAACAAACCCAATGGACTTGATAAGCAAAACAGTCTAACCAATGGAAGCAGAAGAGTGCAGGCTTAATAGAGAGTAGTCTAGCAACCACAACTATTCAGCATCCCATGAGCATCATGCAGTCTGTTTTACAGAGGAGACGGAGGGCTTCAGTTAATCCATCAAATCTATTGAGTAAATATCTGTTAAGAGAATTTATGCAGAATTTCTCTGTTAACAGCAGAGAGTCTCTAGAATGGTAACACAAACATCAGACATAGAGTACTTTCAGCAGAATCCAGACACATGTTAAATAGAGTGCTTCAGTAGAGATTCTTGAATAGTAGAGTGATAAGAAAAACTTTTTATTTAATTCTTCCTTAGGAGTAGCTTAGCCAGAATGACTACATATGTCCAAATATATTAGTAAGATTTAAGAAATGAAATGCATTTTATTTTTAGGCACCCAAATAACTTGTTATATTATATGCATACTCAAATGACTAAAGATCAGTAGGCTATGTACTTGCCCCTCCAGACAGGATTTTTTTAAGCTAAGCATATTTTGAATGTTTTAAAAATTATACCTTATATTGACTACTATATAAATATTCTCACCAAGGTATAGCATAGGTGTTAATTATATTAACAGTACATTTAAATTAAATTTAAGATAAGTTAGTCTTTCTCTATAAATGAGTTATTTTTCCTCATTTAAAGCATTTTTTTAATCTAAACCAATATTCTAAAGTCTTTTTTGATTTATAATCTTCTTTAAGAATTAGATAGCTATGGGCCCCCTACTTCTGGAAAGCTTCAGATACACGTAAGGATTTCATAGACCCGAAGTCTATCCACAGTTCTCAAGTTAAGAACCTCTGTTCTATCTAGTGATTTTAAGAGGATAAAATTCTGTAGAATGATTAGGCTACTTTAAGTATAAAATAGACACATTAGAAGCTACATTGTTTTCAGGCCTTAACAAATTTAAAATGTTGGAATGATAATGGAGAAATGAGACATGAAGTTTTGAGATTATTTACCAAAGCCTACAGTTTTAAGCATCCATGCTTTTTGTTTTAACTATTTTGATGGATTTTTCCAAAATGTATTACATGCTTCCCTGCCTTCTAAAAAAGAGTTCATTGAACGTAAGTTACATTTTCTAGATGACTTGGGGGGCTATCATTGATAATATTAATTATTATATGGTACTCTGATTTAGTGATGTTTTCAGGGCTGCTTAAAGGTGTGTGCAGATGTTTACTCCAGCTAAATGCCTTTACTCCCCAGCTAAATGCCTTGAACTGCTATGCTTTTGTGTTTCTGTGTTTGCATTATATAGTTTGTCTATATCTCTCTAAGTAAAGCTGTCGCCTTAAATTTCTTATCATAACAGTGAACCATAATATACCATCTTACTCCCATCCCTGTCACACACCTCCATTTTTTACTGCTGATGTCCTGAGTGAGGATGCACATATGGTGTTTGTTAAAATTATACATAAGAGTAAAAGTCTTTGAGTGAGGATGTTGGGACTTTTGACTATGAATAAAGTACCTGGGCTTGGCATTCTCTGGTTGTTTCACAGATGTTTTTGCTTACTTCCTGTTTCCTTCTTGTTTCCTAGGCATCCAAGACTGCTAGTTAGTAGTCTCTTCAAAGCTACACATACTGTGTGACTTGGATATCTGAAAGAATGCCTCCCAGATTTTCTGTAACATGGCTCTAAATCATTGAGTCTTTCATTCTGTCTTCCTGCTACACGATGGTATTCTGAATCAAATATTTCTACCACTCAGAATCAAATAATATGACCCTTTCCCAATTTACTGGAAAAGAAATTAATAGAATTTTCTCAGTTTTAAGGATTTTTCTCCAATAAGTATAAATTTTTGATGCCCACTTAGGTCATTGCTAACAAGCAATAGTAAGCAACTAAGTATACAGTTTAAATTAACATGTAGCAAATGAATATCAGATAGTTAGCTATTAGTCGTGATTACCTTGGCAGTTTTTTATGGGCCTGTGTGCTTATACTTACAGTTTTATATTGCTGTACTGTGATGTACTCATCTTCTACAAGTAAATGTCTTCCTAGTTATATCCTGGAAGTAAACACATTATTGCTGTTCCAGCCTCTTCATGTTTCATCCAGCCTCATCTTTTACATTCTCCATATGTAGCTTCACCAAGCTAGTTCTTGTAGTTCCTTTAACTTGTGCTCTTTAATAGTCATGCTTTTGCATTTGCTCTACTCAGAAATTCCTTTCTTTTCTTCTTTACCTGTATAATCTGTTGTCCTTCAAGTCCCAGATTGTCAGCTTGTTATGGAAGTTATTTTAAACCTCTGGCCACCTATTCCCTTACTTTGTTTCTTTAGCCACCTTAGCAATAACATCTGGTACACTGTGCGATCATTACTTTTGTCCATCTCTTTCCCTAGTCTTTAAGATCCTCAGTGGTAAGGATCATATTATTACTAGTGGCATAAAAGCATTTAGTAAATAATTCTTTAAAGAACACCATGTATTCCACATGTGCTATCACCTGAACTACTTGTATAACCCACTGCTATAGATTTCTAAAATTTATACCAAGCATACTAATAGATTATTAACAAATTCATCTTTGAAATTTCATTCTTGTAGAAAAAGTAGCTCTTGTCTACTTTTGGGAGACCTGTTACACACAAATATATATATACAACTTCCATGTAATATCAAATGTCCTAACTCATACAGCTTATGGACAATGTGAAAGAAACTTCCATGATATTTTAAACATAAATGCTCAATACATTGAAGTTGACTTGGTTTTCACCTGCTGATATTTTCACACATAGGCTCTGCAGTATTTTTTTTCTTTGATTGCTGAAGAACAAAATACATCATTGATTCAATCATGCATTCAACAGGTACTTTATTGGTGCCTGCTATATGCCAGACACTGTTCTAGGCTCTAGAGAGAACAGTAGTGAACAAAACATACCAAAATCCCTGCCCTTGTGGATCATATAGGTTAGTACTGATAGAGAATAAACAACAAAAACAAAAGAAAATTGTATGTATGTTGGATGGTTATAAATGAGATGAGCAAAAAAGAATGAGGGAAGGGGAATAGAAAATGATGGATTCAGTGAAAGAAGTTAAAATATTAAAAGATCTAGCCAGAAAAGGCTTCACTGAGAAAGTAACATTTCAGCAAAGATCTAAAGATGGTGAGAGTGAGCCATGTGACTATTTGGGATAAGAGTGTCACAGAAATAGCTAACAGTAACAGTACCCAGAACAAAAGCCCTGAAATAGAAGTATGCCTGGAGTGTCCAAGAGATAAGAGAAAGCTCTTGTAGCTGGAAAAAATGAGGGAGGGGGTAAATCATAGGAATGAATGTCAAAAAGGTCACAGAGGAACTAGATATCAAAGGACATTGTGGGCCATTATAAGGCTGTTACTGTGAATAAGATGGGAAGGCATTGGAGAGGTTTAAGCAGAGGAATGACATTGTTTGACTTGTGTTCTAGTGGGATCACTCAAGCTGTGTGGAGTGTCATGTGAAGAACAGAATGAACGGACCAAGGAGACCAGCTAAGAAGCTGTTGTAATAATCCAGGGGGGAGAAGATAATGGCTTGGACCAGTTGGTAGCCGTGGAAGTAGTAAAAATGGATCCTATTCTGGATCTATTTTAAAGATAGTGCTTAGAGAATTAGATACGGGGAGTGAGAGGAAGAGACGAGTCAAGGATAATTCCAAGGATTTGGGCATGGACAACTAGAGGGATGAAGGTGACTTTTTAAAAGTAGACACATTGGGCTGCGCGCGGTGGCTCATATCTGTAATCCTAGCACTCTGGGAAGCCAAGACAGGAGGATCACTTGAAGTCAGGAGTTAGAGACAAACCTGAGCAAGAACAAGACCCTGTCTCTACTAAAAATAGAAAAAATTAGCTGGGCAACTAAAAATAGAAAAAAAAAATTAACCAGGCATGGTGGTACACACCTGTAATCCCAGCTTCTCAGGAGGCTGAGGCAGGAGGATTGCTTGAGCCCAGGAGTTGGAGGTTGCTGTGAACTAGGCTTACACCACAGCACTCTAGCCTGGGCAACAAAGTGAGACTCTGTCTCAAAAAAAAAAAAAAAATAGACACATGGGCTGTACATGGTAGCTCACACCTGTAATCCTAACACTTTGGGAGGCCAAGGCAAGAGGATCACTTGATCCCAGAGCAGCCTGAGCAACATAGCAAGATGGGGGTCTTGCTTTTGCTCAAGCTAGTCTCAAATTCCTGGTGTCAAGTGTGGTGGTGCGTGCCTGTAGTCCCAGCTACTTGGGGACTGAGACAAGAGGATCACTTGCACCTAGGAGTTTGAGGTTGTTGTGAGGTAAAATGAGGGCACTGCACTCTAACCTGGGCAACAGAGTGAGACCCTGCCTCAAGAAAAAGGCACATGAGGAGTTCTGTTAATGATAGAACTTGTGGCTTGTATTAGACTGACTCTCATAAATAACAGTTATAAACTTTGGGTAAAATGTATAAAGTAATTCTCTGAAGAATTTGACCTTTGAAAGAAAGGAATAATGCTAGCTAAGGTTTGTATTTATACAGCTTTCCCCCTGAAAGTACTCCTAGCCTGTACAGTTTGAGGTGGCTAAAATTCAAGCAGAAAGCTGCAGTTTTATTGACTTGAGATGTCAAAGGATGGAGTTCAGGGCTCACAGAGAGACTAGAAATTGAGAAGAAAAAAAGGAAAAGTCCTTCAGTCTGCATGTGAACTCTCCTGAAATCCATAGCTGACTCTTAAATTGCTCATGTAAGGAGGAACTCCAGAGACACTAGTGAAAAACAATAACTAAAAGATTAAAAAAGAAGAGTGAGAGATTTCAGTTTCTGTCATCCTCAGAGGAGACAGAGGTGGCTCAGAAGTAAAGATGATGTTCTAAGATTAAGAATAAACAAAGTATGCCGGGTGCAGTGGCTCACGCCTATAATCCTAGCACTCTGGGAGGCTGAGGCGGGAGGATCGCTTGGGCTTAGGAGTTCAAGACCAGCCTGAGCAAGAGTGAGACTTCCATCTCTACTAAAAATAGAAAAAATTAGCGGAGAGTTGTGGCATGTGCCTATAGTCCTGGCTACTCAGGAGGCTGAGGCAAGAGGATCGCTTGAGTCCAGGAGTTTGAGGTTTCAGTGACCTATGATGACACCACTGCATTCTACGCAGGGTGATAAAGCGAGACTCTGTCTTAAAAAAAAAAAAAAAGAATAAACAAAGTATAGTAGGAGCAAGGTATAAAACCGACCCTCAGGGTGATCAGCTAATGATGTAACTGTTCAAGGGAAGGTAACTGAACTTACAGTCTCTACCGTGTTTCATCCATAATGTCCAGTGTACTATGAAACATTAACATCTTGAGAAGAAACAGGGAATTATGGTACATAATCCAGAGAAAAAGCAGTTAGAAGTATACCCCTAGATGATCTACATGTTGGAATTAGCAGACATGAACTTTAAAGCCACTACTATAAATATTTCAAGGACTTAGTGGAAAAGATAGTCATGATGAATAAAGAAATGGAGAATATTGACCAAAAAAAAGAAGAAACTATAAAAAGGAATCAAATGGAAATTCTAGAATTGAAAATTACAATACCCGAAATGAAAAGTTCACTGAATTGGCTTAACACATCAGAGATACCAGAAGAAAGGTTCAGTGAACTTGAAGATAGATCAATAGAAATTAACCAATCTAGAAACATGGAAAAGATTGGGGAAAAAAATTAACAAAACTTCAGTGACTTATGTAACAATATCAGGTAGTCTAATATATGCATGGCTGGCATACCAGAAGGATAGTAGAAAAAGAATGGGATACAAAAAAATATTTGAAGAAATAGTGGCCTAAAAAATTTCTTAAACTTATTGGAAAAAACATTAATATTACACACCCAAGGAGCTCAGTGAACTGCAAGCATGATAAATACAAAGGAAACCACACTTACACATATAATAAACCAGAGATAGGAGAAAATCTTGCAGAGAAACAAGACAAGTTACATACAAGGTAACAACAGTACAGTTGACAGCCAGCTTCTCCTAAGAAGCAACCAAAACCAAAGGACAAATGGAATGACCTCTTTAGAATGCTGAAGTACAAAAGTTCTCAACCTAGAAGTCTAGCGAAAATTTCCTTCAAAAATGAAAATATCTGTTAGGTAAATGAAAGCAGAGCGACTCCATTGCAAGTAGGCCTGCACTATAGGAAATGCTAAGGGAAATTCTTCAGGCTGAAAGAAAACAGTACCAGGTGGAAACTTAAATCTTCAGGAAGGAATGAAGAGTATTGGAAATGGTAAATATGTGAGTAAATGTAAGAATGTCTTTTTTTTCCTGAAGTTCTTTAGAAAGCAACTGTTTAAAATTTATAACATTGAATTTGTAGGGTTTGTAATATATCTAGATGTAAAATATATGACAATAGTAGCACAAAGGAACAGATGGCATAAATTATTCCAAGGGTCTTATATTTTATGTGAAGTGATACAAGAATAATTTTAAATAGACTATGATGAATTAGGCTGTATTATTGTAATATCTAGAATAAAAACTTAGAAAAAACTGGATATAACTAATCCATCCCCTCTCCCCAACCCAAAACATAAATAAATAAAAATGGCAGGAAAGGGAAAATAAATAGCAAAATGATAGCTTATGCCCAACTATATCAACAATCACAATAAATGTAAATGAACTACATTACCTTTGAAAGAGACTGTCAGACTAGATTTAAAAAAGCAAGATCCAGTAATACACTTTCTGTAATATATACACTTTAAAACACAGATTAAAAGTAACTGGGTAGAGAAAGAGATGATATAAAATGCTAAGCAGTAATCCCAGACAAAGTAGTCTTCAAAACAATGTTTACCAAATATGTACAGATAAAAGAAGCATTTATGAGGAAGACCTAATCCTAAATGTGTACATAGCTAATGACAATTCAGTGTACTTAGAGATAAAACAGGATTGAAATACAGAAATTCACAATTATAGTTGAATATTTTAATTTTCTCTCAGTACTTAATAGAACAACTAGGAAAAAGTCAGAATATAGACATTTGAAATAACACTATCAACCACCTTGATCTAATTTACATTTATAAAACACTATGCCAAACAGATGCAGAATATATATTCCCTTCAAATGCACAGTGGAACATTCACCAAGTTAGACCACCACATGCTAGGCCATGAATCTCAGTAAATATCAGAAGGTTGACATTGTACAAAGTATGTTCTCTGACCACAACAGAATTAATGATATCTAGAAAAGTCCCAAATATTTGGAAATTAAATAGCATACCTTCAGATAACTTATAGGTCATAGATGAATTAACAAGGAAATGCAAAAATATTTCTAACTAAATGATAATGAAAACATAACAAACATATCAAAGTTTGTGGGATATAACTAAAGCAGTACTTAAAGGGAATTTGACTATCTTAAATGTTTATATTAGAAAATAAGGAAAATCTTCTAGGCCTTAGGTTAGGCAAAGATTTCTTACATGCATACTAAAAGTTTGGTCTATAAAAGAAAAAATTGGTAAATTGGACCTCATCAAAATTTAAAACTTTTGTTATTTCAAAATATACCATTAAGAAAATGATAAGCGGCAATCTGGAAGAAAATATTTAGAAAACAATTATCTGATAAAGACTTGGCATCCAGAATTTTAAAAACAACTCAAAAAAGAGAACAAGCCAGGCACAGTGGCTCATACCTGTAATTCCTGCATTTTGGGAGGCCAAGGCAGGAGCATTGCTTGAGGCCAGGAGTTTGAGACCAGTCTGGGTAGCAGAGCCAGACCTTGTCTCTACAAAAAAAAAATTTAAAAATAGGAGGCTGAGGCGAGAGAATCACTTGAGCCCACGAGTTTGAGGCTGCAGTGAGCATTGATCATGTTACTGTACTCCAATCTGGGCAACAGAGCGAGACCTCGTCTTTATTTTTACACACATACAATATGTGACAATAGATATGAACAGACATTTTATCAAAGAAATTATACAAATAGCTAATAAGCATATGAAGAGATGCTCAACATCATTATTTATTAGGGAAGTACAAATTAAAACCACAATGAGACACCATTTCACCCCAACTAGGGTATCTATAATAAGACAGATGGTACCAAATGTTGGTGAGAATGTGGAGAAACAAACCCTTGTACATTTCCAGTGGGAATGTAAAATAGTACAACCACTTTAGAAAGCAGTTTGGCAGTTTCTTGAACAGTTAACCGTAATGCTACCATACATGTAACCTAGGAATTCCACTCTTGGTTATCTGCCCCAAAAGACATGAAAACATACAACCACACAAAGACTTGCAATGAATGTTCATAACAGCATTATTCATAATAGCCAAAAACTAGAAACAGCCTCAGTGTCCATCAGCTAGTGAATGGGTAAACAAAATGTGGTGTGTCCACACAATAGAACACTATTAGCCATAAAAAAGAAACTGCTGGCACATGCTGCATCATGGATGAACCTCCAAAAATTACGCTGAGTGAAAGAAGTCAGACCCAAGAGATCACATACTATATGATTCCATTTATATGAAATGCCAGAAAAGGCAAAGATAATAGAGACAGAATGTAGATTAGTGGTTGCTCAGGACTGGAGGTGAAAACCGGGATTAACTGTAAATGAGCATAAGAGATCTTTTTGGGGGAACAAAGCTGTTCTAAAACTGATTTATGATGATGGTTGCACCACTAAGTAGAGTTACAAAAAACATTGAGTCGTACATTTGAAATGGATGAACTTTATGATGTGTAAAATATATATGTACCTGATTAAAGCTATTTTTTAAAAGAAAATAAAAGATTAAAATGAGTTATATGTGGCTCACGCCTGTAATCCTAGTACTCTTGGAGGCCGAGATGGGAGAATCGCTTGAGCCCAGGAGTTTGAGGTTGCAGTGAGCTATGATGATGCCACTGCACTATAATCTGGGCAACAGAGCAAGACTCCGTCAGGGGGGAAAAAAAAAATAGGATCATGGTAGTTTTATTTTAGCTGTGTCCCTTGGAGCCAGTATATAGCTGGACTTCTGTTTTTGTTGTGGTGGTAATAATATTTTTTAAATTGAGACATAATTGAGACATAATTCACATACCATAACAGTCACCCTTTCAAAGTGTACAATTTATTGGTTTTCAATATATTCACAAGGTTGTGCAATCACCACTAATTGCAGAACATTTTCATCACCTCCAGAAAGAAACCCTGTACCCATTAACACTCACTCCCCATTCCTCCCTTTTCCCAGCCCTTTGGCAACCACTAATCTACTTTCTGTCTTACATGGATTTGCCTATTGTGGACGTTTCACATAAATGGAATCATACAGTTTAATATAACCTTTTATGACTGGCTTCTTTCACTCAGCATAATGTTTTGGAGGTTTGTTCATGTTGTAGCATTAATCAGTACTTTATTCCTTTTGTGCTGAATAATGTTCTATTGTATGGATATACTACATTTTGTTTATCCATTCATCAGTTGATGGCCATTGAGGTTGTTATCAGTTTTGGGCTATTATGAATAATGCTGTTGTGAACATTCATTCATTTACAAGTTTTTGTGCGGACATATGTCTTCACTTCTCAAGACTATATACCTAAGAGTGGAATCAGTGAGTTAATATGGTAATTCTGTTTAACTTTTTGGGGGATAATGACAATTTTAACTGCAACCTGATTTTAATCATTTAATAGGGAAATTTAGTGCACTCACATTTGTTTGATTACTATGATTAATACTTTGTTTTGTGTTTTCTATTCACTAGGCTTTTCTGTTTGTTGAGTTTATTTTTCCTTTCTTTGTATTGGAATAATTAAGCATGTGTGTACGCAGGCGCGCTCTCGCTCTCGCTCTCTCTCTCTCTCGCTCTCGCTCTCTCTGTCTTTCTCTATCTTGTAAGGGAATTTGGACATCCTATTTCTACTTTTGAATTGTTGACAGATGAACTTAAACTTACAAGTTTATCTTAATGTCCACAGTTAATCCAAGTCTCCATTCAAGCTGCGAAAGAACATTAGCATGCTTTTGAATCGTTCTTTTCTTTGCATCTCCCCAATGAAGTCTTGTGGAATTTTAATATTTAGTTCTCTTGTTTCTTTTACCTTTTTACATTATGCTGTCTAATGATTTTATATCCTTGCCTATCAATTTTCCTGATTTCTTTCCCCAGCACTGTTTCTTATATGATGCATCTGGTTTTTTCCTGGATTCATTATTATTTTGCAGGAGTACTTCCTCAAGGAGTGATTTCAGATAGCCTTTATGATTGATAAATTTTGTAAGTTCTTGTATATGTTAATATAAAAATGTCTTTATTTTACCCTTACTCTTGATAGTTAGGCTGGATTTGTTTTTTTAGACTGGATTTAAACATCATTTTCCTTCAGAACTTTGAAGATACTACTCCATTTTTCTCCTGGTTTCCATTGCTGCTGATGAGAATTTGATGTTAAACTGATTTTCAGTCTTTTGATTCTTCTCTATAGAAACTCTTAGGACTCTCTTTAGCCTTCAAGTCCTAATGTGTTACTGCCTACTATTTAGATATTTGTCTTTTTTCTCCCATCCTGCTCGGTACTGGGCAGATAACTTTCAATCTGAAGATTTCTGCCTTTGTCTTAGGGACATTTTCATCTGTAATTTTCTCTGGAACACTCTCTCTATTCTGTTTTTTCAATTCTTATTAGTCAGGAATTGGAACTTCTAAATCCATCCACCATGGCTCTTAACTCTTCTCTTTTATTTTATATTTCTTTCATCTTATGTACTGTATTTTTGGAGACTCCTCAGTAAAATCTTTCATTTTACCAATTCATGTTGCACTTCATTCCTGTTAACACTATTAACTGTGAAATTAGCCCTAATGATATCATGACAGTGTATGTGCCTGGGAGCGGTGTACTTTGTCTACGTATGCTGTGTTATAATTTGTCCAGAAATGAATAAATGTAGAAATTTTAGGGTATGTGCATGCTTTGTGTATTCAACAAATCTAAAAATAGAAACTCCCTGCAAAATCTTAAAATTATCTGACTGGAATCTTTGCGGTGCTTTTAGAGATCAGTACCCAAAGACATATGTCCCTCCTGCCCCTCAACTCATTATACTCCTGATTTCCTCAGATGTTATCCTTTTTGTTGCACTCCTTCAGGGTGCTGATTTTCCCTAACTGGTGATTTTTTTGGTGATTTACTCATCCTCATGTTTTACAATCCAGTCACCTACTTGAGTGTTTAGTAGCTTACCACGAGTGCTTATGAGGCAGGGGCAGAGATACTGATGCTTGCCTTGTGGTGTGGGTACTCTGCTTCCCTCCTAGGGTCAGCAGCTACCTGTGACATTGCACTGCTCCGCAGCCCAGTGTGTATCCTTCTGCTTGAGCCTGCAAAGACGTGCCTCTGTTGATTGCTGCTTAGCACAAACCAAGGAGCAGGGAGGGCCTAATTGGCCCAGCTCTTCCAGATGTAGCTCACTGATTAATTATTCTGATGTATATCTATCTGAGTTCCCCCACCCTCCAGCTGTCTGAAGTCCACTGGCTCTGGCTTGAAGCTCTCCCCTAACCACTCCTACTTTTGCAGATAGCCTACATCTGGCTTGGACTGTGGCTTCTTCAGTTACTGCCTCCCTGCCCCACCCTCCAATCTGCCACCCCTGTAAATACCATCTTGTCTGCTTTCAGGAGATTGCTGATGGTCTTTTTTAATTTTCCTATGCATTTATGATTGATATCTGTTGAATGTAAATGTTGTTTCCTCAGAAAGTTTTTTTCTAGTCAACACAATTTAAAGTAACTTCTCAATTATTTTTTATCTTGCCGCCCCAGTTTATTTTCATTGTAACGTTCATCTCTATTTATTTGTCTTTTGTCAGTCTTTTGAGACCTAAATGCATGCTCTTATGTGTTCTGTTTACTGCTATATCATACGTGGTTACAACAGTGCCTAGTATAGTGGACATTCAATATATGATAGTTGAATTAAATGACTTTATCTTTTTTAAAAAATTGTATATCCTATCTGCTTGAATTACACAAATTTTAGATGTTATACCAGAATCCAGGCTTAGTAAATATTCTATGTTAACATCTCTGTTCAAGACAAAAAAAACGTTTATTAACCAAATAGTTTTCTTTGCCAAAAAAGATATATATTAATTGGTTTAATAATATAAAATTCAAAATTCTGGCCAGGCACTCACACCTGTAATCCCAGCACTTTGGGCGGCTGAGGCAGGAGGATCACTTCAAGCCAGGAATTCAAGACCAACCTAGGCAACATAGCGAGACCCTGTTGCTACCAAAAAATTGAAAAATTAGCTGGACATGGTGGTACACCCCTATATAGTCCTAGCTACTCAGGAGGTTGAAGCAAGAAGATTGCTTGAGCCCAGGAGTTCGAGACTGCAGTGAGTTATGATCATGCCACTGCACTCCAGCCTGGACAACAGAATGATATACTGTCTGTTAAGAAAAAATGCGATGTTCTTAACCTCTGGCATTTCAATCCACATGTCATTAAAGCAAAGCTTAGGGAGAAATAAAAGCAAAACTTTGATTTTCTAAGAACGACATTACAAAAGGACTAGAAGTCAGTTATATTTGCTTATAGTTTCTATGACTATATGAAATATATTAATATTTTATTCTCAGGTAAATTATAAGTTGAAGTGCATCATATTCTTATGCCATATTATTAGGGAGCTCCTTGAACAAACTCAAATTTCCTTAACCAGATTTCTAAACTCGTAGTTTAAGGATTCATTCTAGCAAATAATATTTTTACTTTGTTCCCTGCATCTCTTAGAGTAAATTTTGTAGCTTCAGTCAGCTGACCAACCAATTTGTGATGATAATGAACAATTTTTCAGTTTAGAAACATTGTTTTGAGGGTTGATCCCTTAATTAAATATTAGGTTAGAAAAATTGACTTAGGCAGTCATATTCACTGCTTATGTAGTAACTCCATGAAAGAAAATTCCATATCTTGGCAAATTTTGAATAGTCCTCTAAGTATATTATTTTTCTAAGTCCCCATATAATTAATGTTACAAAATTTTATAACATTCTTATTTTCTACATAGGGGTCAAATTTAGTTCCACATTTTTCTTGAAAATATTTTAATTTTGTGTTGCAAAAAGTAAAAAGAAAGTCACTTTATAGAAAATAATCAAAATTTATCTGTTCCATAAAACAAAAATATTTGTATACACATCATCTGAAAATCTACTTTAGGTTATTTGTACTTCTGCCATCAAGACAATTAGCTTAAACCCTTCAGAATTAACTTCTCATCTTTGTAAATCTGATGGAAATTATTTTAATTTTGTTCTACTTCTTTTATTATTTAGGCAAAGATGCAATTTACACAATTCCAGTAAAAAACATTCTTGCTGTAGAAAAACTGGAAGAGAGCTCTTTCAACAAGAAAAATGTAAGTTATATAAGTAAATATTTAAAGCTTTCTGCACTGCATACAGTAATTGAAAATTTTCAAGAGGTTGTTTTAGTGTTAACCATTAATCATTAACAGTTTATAAATTGCTAGCTCAAACTCTGCCTTAAAATTTTCCATTATAGTTGATGCTTCATGTTGTCTACCTGGTTTATTAAGTTAAAGATGCTTTTCTCAATACTTCCCTGTTAACAGCCTTCTCTACATCACATTCAGGTGTCTAAGTAATATAATCCAGCCTATCTCTCCAGCTTTGTCTTCTGCTACCACTCACTACACACCATACACTCAAGCCAATCGAGATGATTTTCTTGTTCCTCTGTTTTCCCAGTGCTTTGCCTTTGCTCATACTTTTTCTTCCATCTGAAATTCCTTCCTTTATTCTTATTTATATGATAGTCCATTTCTTTGAACATGTGTAGCTTCTAAAAATTATGTTCTGTTGTACTGCTTAGTACCGTGTCACTTAGATTGTCTTTGGGACTAACTTGCTTGGAAGGTAATAATTCATAAGGTACCTTAACAGTTATCTAGTCAAGCAAACTAGATTTGTGTTACATACTTTTTTTGTGTTCTGTGTGGTTTTCACACTCTGTCACTAACTTTTTATCTTAATTGCCTTATGAAGATGTTCCAAGTAATACATACGGAGAAACCACTCTATGTCCAGGCAAATAATTGTGTAGAAGCTAATGAATGGATAGACGTGCTCTGCAGGGTGAGCCGATGCAATCAAAACAGGCTCAGTTTTTATCATCCCTCTGCATACATAAACGGAAACTGGCTCTGCTGTCAGGAAACCAGTGAAAACACTCTGGGCTGCAAGCCATGTACTGCGTAAGTTTCTTTCTGATTGAAAAAGCAATGTTTCAAAATGTGGTATGTCCATATAATGGAATATTAATTGGCCACAAAAAGGAATGAAGTACTGTTACATGCTACAACATGAATGAACCTTAAAAACATGCTAAATGAAAGAAGGCAGACATAAAGGCCATATGTGATCACATTTATATAAAGTGTCCAGAATAGGTAAATTCATAGAGACTATGAAAAGTAGATCAGCGTTGCTAGGGGCAGGAGGGAGGGAGAAATGGAGAGTGCAAATGGATACAGGGTTTCTTTTGGGGATGATGAAAATGTTCTGAAAGTACTAGTAGTTGCACAAATTTGAAACAAAATTAAAAAGGCAATGTTTAAATAGAAAGACAAACTTGAGCAAGACATCAAGGAACAAGGGTCCTTAACATTCTCTTTCTAATTGTATAGAACAACCTTTGTAGCCCTGTAGACTTAAGTAATGATGTATTGGTTTTGTAATGAAGCATAGGTTCATTATGAAAATGACTTTATTTTAAAATTCCCCTCCTTATGAATAGTCACATAATAACCAAACCTCTCTTGGCCCCATTTTATTTAACTGTCAGATGAAACTAAATTTCCGAACTTCCTTTTTCAAAATTCTGTGATTCTATTTTTAGTCTCAAACCATCAAAAGTCTTTCCCGTATTAACAAAGTAAAATTTTTCCAATGTCTTTGATTTTATTTTTACCATAGAGGTGTTCCTGCAGACATCCAAATAGATATTGATGAAGACAGAGAAACAGAAAGAATTTATTCCCTTTTTACCCTCAGTTTACTTAAGCTGCAAAAGATGGAAGGTAAATGCACAACTTATCTATTTTTATATAACCATAATCTTTCATTACTGATTCCTGAAGTATTGCTTTGGCATTTTTAAAAAGTTAAAAATACTCATAGATTTACCAAAAGATTGTTTATGTGAAAGTTGACAAACTCCCAAAGGGGGCATTTTTCATAGATATGTATAAAGGAAAATAGTATTTTTGCATAAATTTGATTATTCTAATTAATAAAATCTGTGTATTTTAGTTATCTATGTATTGCCAAGGGAAATCTCTCCAGCATGAAACACTTGAAAAATTCTTATTTGTACTACAAATTGCATTTATAGAATTTGATTGTCTGATCAGAGATTTTACTGCTCCTTGTAGAGGCTTGTGGAACTATAGCAGTCTATCAAGGACCACAGAAAGAGCCTGATGATTATTCTAACTTTGTAATTGAAGATTCTGTAACAACCTTTAAGACAATTCAGCAAATAAAAAGCATAATAAAGAAGCTGGATGAACCTCATGAAAAGTATAGGAAGAAAAGATCAAGTAGTGCAAAATATGGGAGCAAGTAAGTAGTTTTTAAGCTGCTATAAACATATTTTTGAACAGAGTTTGAGATTGCCTCTCCTGCCCTGTCCTCACCCCTGCCATGCAGGCCTCCTGTCTACCATCACCTGCCAAGACTTGGCTCAGATCCTTTCTCTTATGCAGGCTGGTCACTGAAACTCAAAGGACTCTTTGTCTTTGTTAGTTCATTGTGTTGGTGCTGTACTTTATCACCAATTTTAATGTCATATTCCTTGAATAACTAGTAGTTTATTGTTTTTATTTTGTTTTTAACTGATCCTCCTCCTCCTTTATATCTCCCACAGTGGCTTATACATATTAAGTATTTAAAAAAGCCAATTGTGAAAATGCTTCAAGTATTTTATAGTTGATTTTTTGGATCCATTTCATATGTAGATGGATGCTATAATGGATAATAACAGCAACAGCTAACATTTATTGGAAGCTTACTCCGCCATGGGACACTCTGCCTAGTACTTTGCGTCATATCATTTAGACTGCTTTTAGCAGCAAGTAACAAAGACCCAATTGAAGTGGCTTAAACGATAGGAAATTTTTTAGTCTCACAAATGAAGTCTTAACTTCCGCAGTTGGTTAATTCAGCAGTTCAGCACTGTCATCAAGGAACACCTGCCTCAACAAGCTAATTTCTGGTCTTCCTCAGGCTTGTCTGCTGATAGTCACTGATAAACTGCAGTAGTTCTGAGCCCCACATTTTTATATGGTAGTGCCCAGAGATAGAAAAGGCTGTTTCCTCCTTACTAGGAGAAAGAAATCTTGTCTAGGTTTCTAGACACAGCCTCCCCTGAAACACAGGGCTTCCCAATATCAGAAGAGAATCAGAGTCCTATTTGTAAAGAAGTGGATAGTCAGGGTATGGTTCTTGAGTCAGCAAATAACAGTGTTCTCCACAATATACACTCTGTCATTGATCCTTACATCAGCCCAACATGGTTTTATCCCCACTTTATAGCTAGAGAAACTCAGGCTCGGGGAAGTTAAATGCTTTGCACAAGGTCATACAGCTGATTAGTGAGGGGGCTCCAAATCCTGGCCTCAGCACTTTAAATATTCTTTGAAAAGTATGTGTACTAATAACTATATTTTTTATTTATGAATATTAAAAATCAGTTCAACAAGCATAAATATTTATGTTCTTCCTGGATAGAAAGTTCAGTTCATTAGAAAGGTTATTATAAGCATCCTAATCCTGTGTTTTCTACATTAGTATAATTGGTTCTCTTCCAAGAGTAGTAATCCAGTTTTCTTGGAGCCTTTGAAAGTTTCCATATGAGGTCCTAGTCAATACTTGACCATCCTTCTTAAATTGTACCTCCTCCCTATAACCCTATGCTACCCCTTCTCACCTTTATTTTTCTTTATGAAAAAATACCAACCTTTCTTGTGCTAAATATTTTACTGACTTTATTTTCCCTGTACCAGGATGTAACTTCCATGATGGCAATGGTTTTGTCTATTTTGTTTACTGTTGTATCTTTAACTTCTAGAATAGTGCCTAAAATATAATAGGTTGTCAGTAAATACTCACTGAATTAATGAAACAAGACTTGACATGAGAGATTATCATGATAAAATTATAAATACTTAATGGATTCTATATTTGTCACTTTTTAAAATTTTATATTTTTTAACTTTTGAAAAATGATTTTCTTGTTTTCTAGGGAAAATCCAATTGTTGGGAAAACATCCTAGAGTTTGACCAATTGATTCAGAAGAACTGGAAAATAATTATTTTTCTTGGTATTTTTCAATTCATCATATATTTTGTTCATAGTATTTAAGAATGAACATTAGCTTCAATGTCACCTGCATTCACATTGTATTTAATATTTAATAATTGGAATTAATTGGGAATCCTGGAATTGATAGATTACTAGAGAATTTGAAGCCCGAGATTCCCTTGTATGTCCAGATCAATTATTCTCCAACTTCTTTTTGATAGAAAGACTCTTCCTAAAGAAGGTTCCAAAAGAAGCTGTGTAACAGAGGGAGAACTCCTCCATAGCAAGAAACTGTCTCTTCTTGTAACACTCTGTTCTGTGGACTTGTTTTCACTACCATTAGTGCCTGCTCTCTACTGCCAACATTGTGTTTTACTAGAAAATCCCAATCCATGACAATTCAGAGCTTTCCATTTAGTTCATCTAGACCCTCTTTATTTAAAAAATAAAAGAAAAAAAAATTTTTTCCTTTGGTCCATCAGTCATGACAGGTTATATTAGAGATAGCTACAAAAACTTTAGAAAACTGCCAGAGCATCCTTAAAAGTTGGTAGTTCCTTTTGCCTACTTACAGATGTAAACAGAACTCAGATAGGAGGAATCAGGGAATATGTGCTATTGTGTACATCTTGTTTACATTTCGAATGAGTGATGGCAGATGAAATAAAATGAGACCACTAAATTTTCTTCATTGTTTGAAATATCAGGTACTCATTTTCTTGATTTGAGAGTTCAGATTAACATGACTTCTGAGGACATCTTTTCTAAAAAAGAAGAGAAAGTAAACAGTGAATGAAGGTGGTAGAAAAATCACTTGACTTCACCTGCTAGTTCATGTTGTAATAAGGGCCACCATAAGGATGCCCTCCTCATAGTGTTAGGTTGTGATCTAACTCAAGAACAGTCACTTGGCGCACTTTAATAATCTGGACTGCCCCAGATTATACTTTAGGTACTCCATGGTATCTAATCTTTATGATCAGTTGAATGATCAGTGTTTAAGTCTAGATACAATACTTTCCTGAAAATGTTTATATTTCATTGCTGTTTCCTTTTTGCCTGCTAGCCAAATGGAATTTGGGCAAGCAACTATTTGAATACTGTTTTTCCCTAATAATTTACTTTTGTCCTAAAAAGCATAACTGTAAATAAGCAGTCGAAGCAAGTTGCCACCTTGAAGTTAAGAGGGATACACTTTGCTTCATCAGTATTAAAAACCATGGTACTCCTTTTTTGTCTTTTTTAATTCAAAACATTTTCTAAATGTGGTACTTTGAACCTTGGAGTATTTACATATGTTTCTGTTTAAAACTGTGACTTATTAATGTAAGTCTAGCTAGTAGTGCTTTTTTGTTTCCCTGAGCATAAGCTATATTTCAAGATATACTTTGCCAGTTATGTTATTGGTGGGTAATTGTTGTTAAAGTATATTTTTATTAGGTAATTATTTTAAAGACTATTGGCACACAAAGTTGTTCCATAAATGATTATAACCAAGCAATGTATTTCTCTAAATGACTGTAAAACCAATTGGTTATATTTAAGAATCAGTACTAGTCTGCATTATGGTAGATTATTACTCCTGGCCCATTTTTAAGACAAGTTTGAAAGAATCCTTTAAATTTTTGAGCGTGTAGATTCCATAAACTACACTGATTCATAAATATGAAAGAATTTAGCCTAATTAATAAATTTCTCATTCTCAAATTTCATTCAGATTAAAATTCCTTTTAAGAGTCTCTGAAACGTCTACCTGCAGAGGATATATGAGCATTACCAAGTACTAATCATTACTTTTTAGTGGCTTTTTAGTCCTCTGCTATGTTTTTTTAAGGCAAAAGAAATATTCTTCTAACATTTATAGTATCAAATCCCCAATTGTTTTTAAAGATCATGGCATGATCAAAGGGGGACTAAGGCTATGTGCATGCATAAGGCTGGATTTGACGGGGAGAGTTCAGTCATCTAGTTATTTTCTTCACATGACACTTTTAAACAGCCAGTTTGACTGGAATTTACCAGCTTGGCAAAGCCTGAAAAGAAGTAATATGAAATTATATTGATTTTCCTTGCAAGTCTTTTGAAATAAGACACCATATCAGTAGGACCCTAAGATAAACAAGGAATTTGCTTCCAGGGACCTCATTCCTCTGGTGTTACTCATGAATACTTTGATTTTTACTACCTGATCTGCCTACTCTGCCTTTCCATATCTAAAAAAATACATGGCAGCTCACTTCACCCTAAAAACCTGAAAACCCCAGGAAGGACAGAAAAGGATGATATGGGGAAGCTTGCCATAAATGCCAGTTCTGATTCTTAGTTTAGCCATTTCCATCAGTAAAAATTGTGGTGATCTGTTGCTTATTTTGTTGTTTTGTTTTTGTTTAGCTTTGTTTTTTTAATATTCATTTAATAAGATGATGGAATAGCAAAGGTTTTACTCCAAGGAATATAATTTATCAAATTGAACTGTTTTATTTGCCAAAGAAATATGTTTTTAATATCACGGGTAATGGGTAAGTGTCAAAACTAGGCTTTTTCATTTTATTCCAAAAAAAGGTGACGAATGATGTGGCTTTTGTTTCTGTCTCTGAAGCCTGATTTTATTCATCAGAAAGGGTATGTTCATGCCAGGTTTTGAAAAACAGATCTTATTTTTAAGTGAAAGCACCTTTAATTTGTCCTAACGGTACATTCTGTAAAGACAGAATTCTGCATAGCCTTTTTAGGTGTCCTTACAGTATGTGAAAAATACAAGACTCATTCTAGAGTTAAATTACCAATCTTGATTGATATTATCTGCTTTCATTTTTATTAACTTAGAAATTAATATGTTGCTAGTAAATATTGGTTTTTACAGTGTCCAGTTTGAAAATGTAAGTTATCAAAACTTAATGTAGTGAATTTGTGTAACCATGTTGTATTGTTGAGAATGTATTTTTATTTAAATTTTATTTTCTTATCAAGAGTATTATAAAAATTAAAAACTTTTGTAACTGTCGCTTGAAAATAACTCAAATAAACTACAAGAAGCCTGTCTATTCTTTGTGCGACCTTACTTTCTTACTGATTTAGGTATTTCTTACTATTTAAAATTATCATACCTTGCCTAGTAATAAGGGAATAGTGGAAGTGAGAAATCTCCAATAACAAAGAAAAACGAAGCAATCTGGAAAGTGCTCGGCATTCTTTTCTTGCACTTTTCTAAGCTGTTTTTGATGGGCTGTGTTTTTATTTATTCACTCATTCAACAGACTTCTTTTGAGGACATGTGGGGTCCAGGCACCTTGTAGGCGCCTATAATTCCCTAGAGCCATGCACATCTGGTGTGGAGGAATATACTCCACTCCTGTCTGGGTAAATAGTTTAGAGCTGGGTTTTTCAGCCTATGTTTGACTTTTTGAAGAATCACACTTTCTACTCTTCTCAAAAAAAAAAAAAAGTCAACATCAGAGCCTCTGTTTACTCAGGTCTTGCATTGACCCCTGCAGGTTAACCTGCCCTGTAGCTTGACCCTCAGTGCATCATCCTTCAGGATGTTAGAATTTGACCATGTTGTGCCATTTTGAGGAGTTTTTTAGAAAATATAATGTTACAGCACTGAAGACCGGGTTAGTGGGTAACTTGTGTCCCAACAAGAGAAGGCCAGGATCCTTCCCCATTAGTGCCTCAGCAACACTGTTAGCATCACTAAATAAACGTTCTATAAAACACAGCATCTATGACTCCAGAGGAATTTAAAGTTAAAAGAGGAAAGGATAGGGTTCTGAATCTTTAAGGATCTTATTTTTATTGAAATATCAGAATCCCTCTCAGACTAGCACATGTATAGAACTTCTGAGAAACATCAGACTTAGGGTTCTAGTCTATGATTTAAACAACCTAGTTCTTTAAGGGAGAGGAGCCCATACTTTAGTTGAGTTTCCCTTTCGAAATTGTATGATTCCAAAATGGGAGATACCTGAGGCCAAGCAGAGTCCCTTTATTACACAAGAATAAGAAACAAGACACAGCTTGACAGTGCTGGCATATGGTTTTCTACTCCAAGTAAATGCCAAATGCCGACCTCTGCAAACCCTTGTGAGAATAATCTGTCTTGGGTAGACATGACACACTTGAAAATAAATTGACCAACATTCAGAGAGACCTTGGGTCTTAATTCCTTATACACATTCTCACCTGAGGTTTGGTCTTTTGTGGCCAAAAAGTTCGTTCTTTGGCTTGCCATTTTGCCATTTGACTTCTTAGTTTGAGGACACTATTTGCCACCATACTTTGAGCTTATGCCTATATTTTATATTGACAGAAAAGAAGGTGTGATTTTTTTAATTAAAATGGAGTCCTATTCCCATTAAAATACCAATGTTGTTTTTCGCAGATCTAGGAAAAATAATTCTATGCTTCATATGGAACCAGAAAAGATCCCAAATGGCCAAAGCAACCTTAAGCAATAAGAACAAATTGGGAGGCATCACTTTACCAGACTTCAAGCTATACTACAAGGCTGTAGTCACCAAAACAGCATATTACTGGCACAAGAACAGAGACATAGACCTATGAATCAGAACAGAGAACCCACATATAAAACCATCCTCATATTGCCATCTGATCTTTGACAAAGCAGAGAAAAACATACACTGGGGAAAGAATCCCTATTCAATAAATGGTGCTTGGAAAACTGGATAGCCACATGTAGAAGACTGAAACAGGATCTGCACTTCTCACCACTCAACAAAAATTAATTCATGATGGATAACAGACTTAAACCTAAGACATGAAACTATAAGAATTCTAGAAGAAAATGTTGGAAAAATTCTTCTAGATATCAGTCTAGACAAAGAATTTTTATAAAGAAAAGCCCAAAGGCAATCACAATAACAACAAAAATTAATAGATGAGACGATTAAAAAGCTTCTGACAGCTAAGGAAACAATAGAGTGAACAGACAACCAACATAATGGGAGAAAATATTTGCATGCTATACATCTGATAAAGGCTGGTAACCAGAATGTATAAAAAACTCAAATCAGCAAGAAAAAAAAACTCCATAAAAAATGGGCAAAAGACATGAACAGAACCTTTTCAAAAGAAGATAGACTAATGGCCAATAAACATGAAAAAATGCTCAAAGTCTCTACTGATCAGGGAAGTACAAATCAAAACCACGATGGGATATCACCTAACCCCAATGAGAATGGCTTTTATCAAAAAAATCCCAAAACAACAAATGCTGGTGTGGATGTGGAGAGAAGGATACACTTATACACTGTTGGTAGGACTGCAATCTAGTATAATCTCTATGGAAAATAGTATGGAGTACTAAGTAAACCAAAGTTAAAAATGAAAAACAAATTTTTTAAATTAAATAAATTTTTTAAAAAGACAAAGGCTGGGCATGGTGGCTCATGCCTGTAATCCTAGCACTCTGGGAGGCTGAGGAGGAAGGATCACTCAAGGTCAGGAGTTCGAGACCAGCCTGAGCAAGAGTGATACCCCGTCTCTACTAAAAATAGAAATTAGTCGGACAACTAAAAATATATAGAAAAAATTAGTGACACATGGTGGTGCATGCCTGTAGTCCCAGCTACTTGGGAGGCTGAGGCAGAAGGATCACTTGAGCCCAGGAGTTTGAGGTTTCCGTGAGCCAGGCTGACGCCACGGCACTCTCACCCGGGCAACAGAGTGAGACTTTGTCTCAAAAAAAAAAAAAAAAAAGGTATGGAGGTACCTCAAAGAACTAAAAGTAGACCTACCATTTGATCCAGTAGACTTACCATTTGATACCCAATCCCACTATTGGGTATTTACCCAAAGGAAAAAAAATCATTTTATCAAAAAGACACATGTACTTGAATGTTCATTGCAACACAGTTCACAATTGCAAAGATGTGGAATCAATCCAAGTGCCCATCAGTACATGAACTGATTACTAAACTGTGGTATATGTATACTGTGGAATATTACACAGTCATAAAAAATGGCGAACCTTTTGTAACAACCTGGATGGAACTAGAGACCATTCTTCCACACAAAGTATCGAAAGAATGGAAAAACAAACACCACATGTACTCGCTATTAAATTGGAACTAATGGATCAACACCCACGTGCACATATGATAGTATTAATAAAACTCAACAGAAACAAAGTAGGTGGGAGGGGAGAGGTGGGGACAGGTAAATTTATACCTAATGGGTACAATGCACACTACCTTGGTGATGGGCACAAACTGCACAAGAGCAAATCATGTAATCAAAATGTTTGTACCCCCATAATATTCTGAACTTTTAAAAAATAAAGTCCTACCAAGTTTCATTCTGTTTTCTGCCTTATATTCTAAATCTTACTTGTTTTGTACTATCAAAACCTCCATGCTTTTTATTGATTTGCTTTTTGAGATGGAATTCAGCTTAAACACATAAATTTTACTCATCAAAAAAATTCTTTTGTCTGGAGCAGACAACATTGTTTTCCAAATTTAACGTATTTCTCAACTCCATTGAGAACCAAGAACAACACGCTGCCTGCAGGGTTAAAGAAGCACCCATTATTTTAAATGGATTCTCAATGCAGAATGGGATAAGTGATCCCTAGAAATGTACATCAGAATCTTTCTGAAAAAATGGAGGGGCCAGGAGAGAGAAGGCATATAGTTTGAAAAGATGTAGTCGACATTACAATTTTTCATTTGCAGATGGAACTACCAAAAATAAGTAAATCTTGATGGATACAGATTCATAGATGAGGGAGGCCATGATTCTCACCTGGAGACCTTTGGAGCCTGAGATTTTTGTGTTAGTGTGGCACATTTGTTTTTAAAACTAGGCAAACACTGGAATATAGGCTAAAGTGAATTCCAAATCTTAACCCCAAGTCTCCATCCTAAACGGAGACAAAACTGTGTGTCAGGAGTAAGTTTACAGCAAAAATCCCTGCCTCCTAAGACCTTACATTTTGGGAGGAAGAGGAAGACAAGTAAAGTTTGTCAGATGGTAGGGACTATGGAGCGAAGGGATGTGGGAAAAGGAGACAGGGAGTGCTGTGAATGGAGTGAGGTGCAGACAGTCTAAAATGAGGTAGTCAGGGAGGGACTCATTAGCAGAGGAGACATTTTAGGCAAAGATCTGAAGAAGGTGGGGAAGAGAGTCATGTGGGTATATAGGGAAAGATCTTCCGGGGCAGAGAGAAAGCGTATGGTATGCTCTAGACCAGCAAAGGGATGGGCGTGGCCGGAGCCGCATGAATTCGGGGGAGCGGTGAGCAGGAGACCAGGGCGGTGGAGGGCTCTAGCGGCTCAGTGATGTGATCCACCTACCTTTCTTGGATTGCTCTGACTGCTGTGTTGAGAAAAGTCTCAAGGAAGCTGTAGGAGGAAGCAGGGGGACAGGGTGGGCTAGTACAGCCATCAGGTGATGGCACAATGGGTGGTGGGAAGCGGACAGTGTCTGGTTATGTTTGATGGTGGAGCCAACAGGATTTGTTGACAGGTGGAATGTGGGGGAAAGAAAGGAGTCTAGGAAGATCCAGTAGCCTAAGCCACTGGAGGCAGGGAGGGGTCCTTTACTGAGATAGGAAAGACTGTAGGAGGAGCAGGTTTGTATGTGTTTATCTGTGTCCATGTTAATGATTCCTGGAAGCCAGGTCTGATTAAGTCAGTAAGTACCAGTGCATATTTTATCTAGTTTTATACATTTATCATAACTTCCTTACTAGATTTGAAATGATTCCAAAGATGGGAAGGGGCTTTATGAGACCCCACAACCCTTGCCCTTAGCTGACAAAGGCTCAGTAAACATTCCAAGAAGGGATGACATGCTATGGCTAATGGAGCAGCGAGGGCTAGGCTGACAGTCATGTCTCAGCTCAAAGCTAGTTTTATGATCTTGCACAAAAAAACTCTTTGGGTTTCCCTACACATGTAAAATTTTTAAAGTTTACAGCTTCGAGGAAAAAGTATCCAGTGCCTACTATGCACTGAGTGCTCTGCTAAACCCCGGGGTAGTAAGATGCTGCCCTCAAGCTGCTCACGGTCAAGCTAGGGACCGGCCCAGGGTGATCTGAAGATTTTTCCCAAGTTCAATACCCAGACAACTAGGGTCCCTGCCACCCACCTCCCAACTATTTGTGTAGATAATTCCTTTAATGGACCCTTCCTCATGGGATGTTCCCAGCCTCTCCCCAAAACTCCATGACCATGGACCACTTGAGCAGCCTGGACACTCTTCAACCCTGCAGAATATATTGTCATCCTCCTCCCATAATCCTTTGAGGAATTAACAGAAGAGAGTTCTGGTCAACCATGAAATAACTGACTTACAAATGACAGAGCCTGGTGCAGCAAAAGAGCCCGGCACCCATTCTGCAGGGTGTGTAGACAAAAAGCAGCCTCGAAACTACAGAGTTGACTCAAATAAGGAGTGCAGGAGACTGACAGTTGCATTCTAATGTGGCAGTACACGTTGGGAGGATACTCAGCCCTCCCGGAGTGCAGCACGGATCTCCCCTTCTCTGGCTGGCCAGCCGCTCTCCCAGGGTTGACAAGGGACATGGAGAAATTAAAACTGGTGCCAGTGATAGTATAACCATCAGCTGGGGACTCAATTGGAGATTTTTTTGGTAATGGTTTAAAAGAAAACTAAAAATGCTAAATTTCAAAAACATTTGTAGCAAGAAAATAAAGCAAATCATTATCTCAAACTAATTTTTGTATTTAAATGCCCTATTGTATCTTAGAAATTTTCAAGACGTTTTACTTAAATGCTTAAGGAAATAAAGAGACTTGCTCAGTTACAAGATTGAAAAGCTAAATCTAGTCACTATTTGAAAACAGTTTATCCACATATTACAGAACATATGAAAACCTTCAGCAACAGACCACGAAAAGGTAGTAGGGAAGCAAACTGTATAACCTGCACATCTTAAGTTCTATATAGCAGTCAGTGAAAGCGCCAACGTTTAGTTAGCCTTTGTTTTTCAGCCAGCCTAGCAAAGGAGATAGAGGGATTCAAGTTTCTAGTCATAGTTCAAGGGGTGTTTTCTCAAACCTGGACCTAGTTTTCCTGCAATTTCCAGCAATTCCAGTTCAACGAGCCCCGCAGGGTGGGGATGGAAGAAGAGCTTGTCCTCTGGCCTCCTCTTCACTGGACTCCTTCACTTGTCATGTTAAGAAGACAAAATGGACTGGGGTTGGGGGAGGTTTTTCCTCAGACCCTAACACCTTCCTTCAGGGCTCCCAGGGCCCCTCTTAGGGCCACATAGGTAGGCTTATGGCGTCAGTGCTTTCATGCCCTCTGCTGAACTAAAGCACACAGTAAGTTCTAAATAAATGTTGTTTTACTACAAAGCCTGGAACCGATCTCCAATCGCAGGAGTGGTGCTCAAGACACTGGCAGCCCTCTTTCAACCCTTCACGCCCACTCAACCTGTGGGGGTCCACTGCAGACCACACTTTAAGAGCCATTGGCTGCTCTGTCTCTGCATAAGGCTGGCTCTGCCAGTGACAAAGCAATGCCTGGATCATTTATTTTATACCCTTAGAACAGCTGTTCTCCACCAGAGAGGATTTTGCCTTCCCAGGGACGTCTAGCAATGTCTTGAAGGATTTTGGGTGGTCACAACTAGGGAATTGCTGTTGGCATCTGGTGGGTGGAAAGCAGAGATGCTGCTAAGCATCCTACAGGGTACAGAACAGACCCTGCAATGACAAAGTGTCGGGTCCAAAACATCGGTAGTGCCAAGTGTATCCAGCGGCTAAGAGCACGGGCTTGAGGGACAGACCTGGTGCCGCTGACCAACTGAGCAGCCTTGGCCCTGTTCCCCAACCTCTGCAAAGCACAGTTTCCAGCATAAAATGGGGATGATCACATCTGACTGGCAGGGTTGGAGTATGGAACACACAGTCACACAGCTCAAGACCTCAAGCACACAAGTGGGTGCTCAGTGAATGCCAGGCATTATTTTCAGGCCTGTCTAAGCTTCCCTCTGAAAGGGAAGCATTGCTTCCTTCTGCCTCAGCCACAGAGACCTTGTTTTAACAGGCAGGTTAAACAGAGGGACCCCGGTTCTCCTCTTGGCTCTGGCCCGGACTTCTCTCTAGTACCTTCAGTCAGTGCTGGGGATACTCATGCCAGGGTGTAGGTGGAAGATCACGAGAGGTGGGAGTCACTGAGGAAATCTCCCCTGTGCAGAGCAGCATCGTTACCTTACGAGAGCTTCAGAGAAACCCTGTTTTCCTTAGAGCTGCTGGCTCAGTGGAGCAAAAGTGACTCTGTGGGACTCTGCTGGTTGAACTGGCCTTGCCTGCGATATTGAGAGCTGTGCTGTCCCCCAGCAGGAGGGCCAAGGCCCAAAGACCTCCGCACCACACCTGGGAGGAGCTGGAAGGAGCCACGGGGCCTGGGGAACAGACAGCCAAGGAGCTCCTTGAGGAACAGGGCTCAGGTCCCAGCTCCAGGCCCTGGTGGCCAGAAGGTCACAGAATGGGGGGCAAGCTGTGACGGTGGCCCCATGTCAGGAGGAAATGTCTTACTATGCTGAACAAAAACTATCTCAGGCAGGCCCTCCTCACCTCTCAGTTTCTTCCTTGTTCTCCCTCCAATCCGCTGGCCCTGGACCTGCCTCTTTAATCCAGCCCCACCCGGTTCCAGAACAATCCCCGATTGGGGCAGAAAGGGCTTTGAAGGTTTCCACTGCAGCACAGCTTCAAGCGTGGATTCCACCCAGGCTAGAGTTGCCAGAGTTAGAAAATAAAACATAGGACACCGAGTTAAGTTTGAGTTTCAGAGAAACAACAAATAATTTATTAGCATAAATATGTTTCATGCTGCAGTTATGTGTTTTTATCTGGCAACCCTCCTCTCTCCATATTCAAAGCACAGTCCCTGGGCAAGAGGGGCTCTAGGATCTGAAGGGCAGAAGGTGCCTGCAGGGGAGCTGCCCGTGAGCCTGGAGCAGCAGGACTTTACAGTCAGCTTTTTTTTTCCTTTTCTTTTCTTTTTGAGACAGCGTCTCACTCTGTTACCCAGGCTAGAGTGCCATGGCATTAGCCTGGCTCACAGCAACCTCAAACTCCTGGGCTCGTGCAATCCCCCTGCCTCAGTCTCGTGGATAGCTGGGACTACAGGCATGCGCCACCACGCCTAGCTAGTTTGTCTATTTTCAGTAGAGACGTGGTCTCACTCTTGCTCAGGCTGGTCTCAAACTCCTGAGCTCAAGTGATCCTCCTGGCTTGGCCTCCCAGAGTGCTAGGAGTACAGGCCTAATCTTGTCATCCACTGTGCCTGGCCTACAGTCAGCTTTTCAAAGGAACATCTTCAAGTCTCCAGAAGGTCCTTAGCTCGAGGATGGGACAAGACGCCGAGCAGGCCCGGGGTGGACCCAACTTGCTCTCCCTGCCCTCCCCCTGCCTCCCACCCACCAGGACCTCGGCACTCCCCAGCTCCTGGCCGAGCCTCAGGGAGGACTCTCAGGAGACTCACAGGCCCAGCCTGTGCTCCATCAGGGGAATCCGCTGTGGTGGGGACATGTCTCAGAGCCTGGAATCTGGGTCCTGGGCTCCATTCCTTGTCAACATGTCCCTTAGGCAAGTCCCCTCCATTCCTTTCTCTGTAAATTGGAGACAAAGCCTTCTGCTTTCCACATGGGGGCAGGCAGGGTCAAAGTGTGTGGTCAGTGGTAAAGGAGGACACTGTGTTGGGGGTGGTTACTTTTCTTGGGAGCCCTAAGTCTAAGTCTGTGCAAGGGGCCATGGCTCTTGCACAGAAAAGCTATCTGCTTTTTCCTATTTGAAAACCTAATGGGCAGGAGTGGCTGCAGCATGAGGCCCCAGGGACTCTTTAAGTTCTCCTAACAGGAAAGATTATCTGCGGGGGGCGGGGGGGGGGTGCACCAGGGTCAGTCCCATCTTGGAGCAGGAGAAGGGCCACCTCCATTCCTTCCAGTCCAGGAACCCTCACTGTTTGAATCTTCTCACACTCCGAGAATCATCTTTTTGGAGCATCCCTTTTTTAAATTTCCATGTCATCTGAACTTTCATGACCTGGGGGAGAAAGCCCAGAACAAGCCCAGACCACCCTCGAGCCTCGCCTGGCCCTACCTCAATGCACGTTCCCTCGGATCACTGGCGGCAGAGCAAGGTTCTGGGGCCGGGACACTGGTGTCAAAGTGGACCACTGTTCCAGAAGTGGGGACGAGGGCTGAGGCGGGGGACATTAATATGCACTTTATGAGCACTCGCCTACATAATCCTCACAACAGTCCTGACGCTGAGGGAGATTCTGCTGCCCAAAGAGGCCAGGTGACCTTCCCATGGGAGGGGGTGTGGCCCCAGAACCACCCAACTCAACTCATCAAGCTTAAAGAACTTGAAAGCAGGCTAGTGAGAGCCTCAGTGCCTCGGTGGGATCTCAGCTCCCACCAGGGAGCAAGGAGCAGAGTCCCAGGATGTGGCCAAGCCTGTTGACCAGCCTCCAAATGGAGGGGCCCAGGGGGAGTCTGGAGCTCCAGGAACGGGTAAGCTGGGAGAGGAAACAGGGGGCATCATGGGCAGGCCCAGGGAGGTCTGACCTGCAGCCCACCTCAGAGACACCACATCTGACACCAGACAACCCAGGGGTGTACTCCTCTGCGGTCCAAATGGCTCAGCAGGAAGTGTGGAGGACTGCCATGGTAACGCGTTGACGGCCAGGGGCCCAGCCAGAGCCTCGGAGACAGGTGCACCATGATGGTGGCACCAGGCCAGGAGCCCTGAGGTCAACCCTGTGTGTGCCCTGAGGCTACACAGTGCTTCCCAGGGCACTGTGCCAGGATGGGGCCTGAGTCGAGTCACCCTTGCCCTGCCAAGCTCAGAAGCCCTCTCTACCCTCACCTCCCCACACTCTGCTCAGCTCCCTCCTTAGTGCGTGCGCCAGGCAAGCCACTCGCCCAGGTCTCAGGCTGCCTGGACTCCCACAGCATCTCACTTGCTTCCAACCCTCATTCACAGACAGCCTTCTGCACAGCCCTCGATCCCACAGCCCACAGACATCCTCTCAAGCAGCCTGGACAGTATACGGGCCACAGCACAGGCCTCCGCCTCCCTCCTCTTGCCAGGACTGGGCTCGGACACCCAAAACTCAAAGGACTTTCTCCCAATTGGGCCTGTAAGTTCTGGTAGCCACAGAGAATCCAGAATAAACCTCTCTAAGCAGAGTCATCTCGGGGGAACCCCCCAGAAAGTTGATACTCCACCCCTGAGACATCCCTGCTTCACCCAAGGCTGGGAACCAGCCAGAGTGGCCTTTCTTACCCCTCCCTACTTAAGTGCAAACCTGGGGACAGAGAGTCTCTTGTTGAGCCTCCGCAAATCAGCTTTCCAGCTGTGAGTTCCCATTGCAGCTTTGGAAAGAAAGGGAAACACACTAGTGGTTCTCCAAGTGAGGTCCCAGGAGTCGCAGGAGCACCTGGGAACTTGACTAAAAGGGAAACTCTTAGGCCCCAGCCCAGACCTACTGCGTCTGCAACTCTAGGGTGGGACTGAGCCATCTGTTCAGCACGGCCTCCACAGTCCGGCAGCAAGGCCTGGAAAGGTCACCAGGTGCCGCAGGCTCCACCAGTGTTCCACCTGACACCTGCTAGAGGGGTGGAAAGGGAGTTCCTGGAAGCTCCAGGGCAGCCTGTGCGGCTCTGCTGACTTGCTGTGGACATTAGCGTGGGGGGAAAGCCCGGAGCTCGGTGGCCTGGAGCCATCCGAGATAAAAAATTAAAGTTCCCAAAATATTATTGTTGGGCGTACTTAGAAAGACTCGAGTGTGGTGCCTTTTACGCAAATATTGTGAATCACAATAACTGTGTTTATCTTCTTTTTCCTTCAGCAAATAAGGAAACATCTGTGGGGGTGCTGATATTTATTTATTTTTGAATGAGCCTCGTAATAGTGGAAATATCTCGAACGTGATTATAGAAGCCTGGGGCTAAAGCACTGCCCCTGGGGAGGAGCGAGGAGTTAACTGGTAAATAATGTAGATGTTCCCTCTTCTAATCAAGACGCCTGGACCTGTAAGTCCTTGATTTGAAGTGACATCACTCCAGGCATCTTGCTTCTCTACCAAAGGCCAGGGCTGGTCAGTGTGAGCAGAAGACAGTCCTGGCAGAGAGGCTGGTCCAACAATCTACCAAACTACACCGCCTTTTCTGTGCCTCCGTGTCCCCTGTTTCTCCACCTCATGGAGGAGCTGAGAAGCCAGGTGTGGCTCTGGACCGCGGCCGATCTTGTCTGGAGCCAGCCCCTCGGGAAGAATCCGCAAGTGCCATCCCTACTGCGGCCCTAAGCCTCTACCCCAAACCACATTGCCCTGTGTGACTGACGCGCTCAATGCATGAGAAAAGAAGGCGCTCCGTGTCCCGTGTTGATGGAGCCCAGAAAAGAGGGACAGCCCTGATAAGAAGCTAATTAGCAAGAGCTCGCCCCCAAAGCAGGGACGTGTCCCCTGACTCTACGTTCTTGAGAAAGAGGCTGGCCGGGACTGGCATTTGGAGAGAACACTGGTTTAAAAATTGGATTAGGAAAAACAAAAATATATATCCACACAGAGGCTTGTACACAAAGGTTTACAGAAGCTCCATTTCTAACAGCCAAAAAGTGGAAACAGCCCAAATGTCCATCAACAGGGGAACAGAACGGACTGTGGGACGCTACTCAGCAACATAAAGGAACAAACGGCAGGTACAGGCAATCGCGGGGTGAATCCCAAGGTCGTCGTGCTGGGAGAAATAAGCCGGTCAGAACACACTATGCACCGTGTGATTTATGTGCACGAAATTCTAGAAAGTGACCGGAAGCAAATCAGTGGCTGGCTCGGGTACAGGACACAGAGCTGGGAGGGGTCGCCAGGGCACAAGGGAATCAGGAGTGGGGGTGATGGATGAGCTCACGTGCTAGTTGCGATGGTGGTTTTCACAGGGTTCAAGACACACTTCCCCAAAATAGGACACCTTGGCATGTTGAATATTTTAGCTGAAGGAGTTTCGGGAAATGGTCACGCTCACCTTCCCCCACACCCTTTTCCCCTCGAGCAGGTCATAAGGGCCATCTGAGAGGTGCCCCCCATACCTGGAGGAAAGGAACATCCTTATCTCCCAAGACACAGGGTCACAGAGAAGAATCTGAGCAGACAGGCCCTGCTAAATTCCCCGCAGGTTATTACCATTACTTCAGACCTTTGTCCAGCTATATCTCTCCGCGGCTGTCCACGCTTCATCAAACTTCACATAAAAATACGTAAGGTTAACCGTTTCTTCAGGTCTTCATTTCCTTATGAAGACCCCTGTGTCATGTGAAACTTCTGTTACATAAATCTGCATGCTTTCCTCTTGTTAACCTGTCTTTGTTATGGGGCCTCAGCCATAAACCCAGGGCAGGCGAAGAAAAGATACTTTCCCCCTACAGTTTCATGAGTGGCTCAGGTGTCAACACTTACCAAATTGTACAGTTTATTGTATGTCAACAGTACCTCAATAAAGCTTATAAATATGTGGGCTGACAATTCTCTTTCTTAGAGAAACTGGTCACTTTTTTGCTAGAGTCTCTCTTCTTCTGAGTGTCTTAGAATCATACAGATTTTTGTGGTGAGCTGTGGACACTAAGAGGGAGGTAAAGACTATCCCAGGGTGAATGATGCATGTGTGTTTGTGAGTGTGTTTGTGAGTAGGAGGGGCAGGGAATGAAGAAATGTACCTGCTTTGTATCAACATTAATATTAGTAATCAAGAACCTGAGCGTTTGTGATCTGCCAGGCCGAGCATTTTACAAATATTATCTTATTTAATGCTCACTCAGGCTTTTGAGTAGATATCACTGGACCCATTTACAGAGGAGGACACTGAGTCTCAGGGACATGAAGTAACTTTGTAAGGAGTGGCAGGCAGGCCTAGGATTTGAAACGGGTTTGTAGGACTACACTCTAACATGTTAAACTGTGGCCGTCTGGGGTTGGTGTGATTACAAGTGAATTTTATTTTATATATTTTTATTTTAATCTATTTTTAAAACTTTCTGCAATTAACATGTACTATTATTACTAGAAGTATTTTTAAGCCTTTCTAATTGTTATAACCACTTTGTAACAATACTTTAAAAATTTTTCTCCCATGAAGGTAACCCACACTGCTTGTTGAGCCTATCAGGTGCCACGTGCTTCATCTTCCATTTTAATCTTTAACTGAGAATGAGAAGCTGGGGCTCCGCGTAGGTGAGTTCTGTGCCCAAAGTGACAGCGCTGAGTGGGAGGGGCAGGACTGGAACTCGGAGCACTTCGCTCTGCAACCACGCACCCTTTTCACGACGCCAAACCCCACCACGTCCTACGGATTGCTTCACAGCCGCCTCAACTTGGCGGAGTCCCCTTCCAGGGTCAGCCCTGCATGCACGTATTTAGTATAGCCAAAGTCACCGTGTCCACCTGTCATTGTTCTGTTCTTCTCCACTTCAGACTGTTTGAGGAATATTTTCTATGTTACTAGGAAGATTTTCCACTTCTCATTAGTTCCTTAAGGGGCCATGCAACATTTCATGCAGCTGGTGTGTTATAACCACCAATCTACAATCGGTCTGCAATGAGCTTTTCAAGGAATTAAAAAAGCACCTGACAACTTAACTTTTTCTCTCCAGAAATAACAGAGAGAGCACCAGAAGAGGTAGCAACACCCTTAGGATTAGAGGCAGGTTACTCACATTCCAAAACATGACAGGGAAAGGCTCAGATACCTTAACTCTTTTGTCCTCAAGAAGGAAGGCAGCAGGGTTTGGGGGAAGCTCAAAAGCATTTCTCCACGTTGATGCTTGCAGAGGACTCGCCATGGTTCACTTCTACTTTTCAACAAAATCGCCCATTTTTCTTTCACTCACTGTAAAACAGAGAACACTCTCCTAATCTCTTCCTTGGGGAGTGCACTGATTCGTTATCTTGACACATGCAATTTTTAGCCATTTCTGAGTTAGGGAAGCGTGAACACTGATGTGATCTTATAGGACAGGGGTCAGCAAACCATAGCCCATGGGCCAAGTGTGACCCATCTCCTGTTTTTGTACAGTCCACAATCTAAGAATGATTTTTTACATTTAATGTCTTTAACCAATTACAAGCCAAAGAATCTTTAAACCC
>CAUYRT010085484.1:0-34499 GCA_963574885.1 Lepilemur ruficaudatus | reverse complement strand
TGATTTTTGTGAGAGGTGAAAGGTGCATAACCTGTTTCAGTCATGTGGCTATCCAGTTTTCCCAGCACTATTTATTGAATAATGATTCTTTTCCCCAACGTATGTTTTTGTCTGTTTTGTCAAAGATTAGATGGCTGTATGAGGATGGTTTTACATCTGGGTTCTCAGTTCTGTTCCATTATTCTATGTCTCTGTTCCTATATCAGTATCCGTCCTCAGTCATTCAAACGCATATTTTGGCTTGTGATTATCTTTCAAATATTTTTTTAGAGCAACTTTTGTGAAACCATGGATAAGTCAAAAATTCTTGTTTTTAAATATGAGTTCTGTCATGGAACCAATGCAGCACAGATAGCTCAAAATATCAACAAAGTGTTTGGGAAGGATGTGGCTAATGAACGCGCAGTATGCCGATAGTTTGAGAAGTTTCATTCTGGTGATTTTAATCTTGAAAACGAGCCACGTGGGCAGCCTGAGACCAAGGTGGGTAATGATGAGCTGAAAGCTGTAGTGGAAGCAAATACATCTCAACCTATGCATGGATTAGCAGGAAGGTTTGATGTTATTATTCCAACAATATTGTACCGTTTGAAATAAATTGGCAAGGTAAAGAGGCTGGAGAGTTGGGTTCCGCATGAATTAAATGAGCGTCAGAGGAGAAATAGTCTTGAAGCTTGCCTTTCTTTCCTGTCATGACATAAAGGCGAACAATTTCTACACCGTATTGCGGTGTGTGATGAAAAATGGATTCTCTTTGACAATTGCAAGTATTTGACACAATGGTTGGATAAAGATGATATGCTGAAACACAGTCCAAAACCAAATATTCATCAAAAAAAGCTAATGGTGTCTGTGTGGTGGTCCAGCACTGGTATTACCCACTACAGCTTCATGAAACCTGGTCAATTGATTACAGCAGATGTCTATTGCAACCAATTAGATGAAATGATGAGAATGCTTGTGATTAAGCAGCCAAGATTGGTCAATCCAGTCTTGCAAGACAGGCCAATCCTCTTGCAAGACAATGCTTGACCACATGTGGCACAAATGATGCTGCTCAAACTACAGAGGCTGGACTTGGATACTGTCTATCATCTACCATGTTCACCAGACTTTGTACCAACTGACTACCACTTCTTTCAGGCTTTGGATCACTTCTTGCAAGGAAAAAATATCCAATTCTCCACAAACTGTGGAAAAGGCCTTTTGTGATTTTATCACCACTTGCTCTCCAGGCTTCTTCACTGCTGTTGTAAACAAGCTACCATTAAGATGGCAAAACTGTGTCGGTAGTTTAGGTGCATATTTTGATTGCTTGTACCGCTTTTTATTTGAGATATAATAAACTACACTTTTGGTTCAAAATTAGACATTTCATATTTAATGACCTAAATAGTAATAAAGGTTATGGTAGGATAAGAAATATGGTTAGATTTAGGGTTGAATCTGTGCCACTCTGCTACGTCTTGTCTGGCAGCTTGTGGTTCCACCTGAGCCAAGTGATGGGCAGTAGAAGTCTGAGATGTGTGGACTACTTTTCTAGCAGCCTGAGACAGGTGCTGCTGTGCAGGGGGCTGTGTACTTCTTGCTGCTTCCTGATCCTGGCACTGATAAATGTTGGAGGTTAGAGGGCTTCATTTCTTCCTTAGGAACAATAGTACCATTGTCTTTCTGTGATGGGACCAGTACAGGAGTGTTCCATGAAATGTAATGATAATTATAAAACTACCAATGAAATCAGCTACCACTGTGCCAGCAATTGTGCCAAGAACTGTACATATATCAGCTTGTTTAATTCTCACAGTGACTTATAGGCATGTAGGACCTGTTTTTGGAGTCACTGATCTTGTTACTTAGTCCTGGCTCTGCCACTTACCAGCTATATGACCTAAAGCAAATTGCCTTAAATCCTTTAGGGATGTCTAAAGAAGTTAGTGAAAATGGGGCCTTATGTAAATCTTAAACTCCAAATTGGAGAACTCCAAAGCAGTTTTGGGAGAATGAGTTAATGATGTGTGTTTCTTTCTTCCATATCTTTAGTTTTATATGATCTTACCACCTTTTTGGACTGAGACCTTTCCTGAGCCTCATTCTTCCTCACATCTTTATTTCCCTCTCTAATATTCTGCTACCTGCTTCTTGTTATGATGTTGACAACAAGTTCTCCTCTACTGATTGATAAATTGATTTAACAAACATGGGACTAGGCAGTAGGAAGATATAAAGTGAACAGTCTCTGCCACTTGCCAACCCCTGAATCTGCCTGGCATGAGGTTCTATGGGCATTTAAAACTTAACTGTCCCAACAACACTGTGCTGCTGGAACTATTGCTTTTCCCATTTCATAGAGGAAGAGAATGAGTATTTGGAGAGGTGCTGCAATTTGCCATGGGCTGCTCGGCTGTCAAGTTGAGCTGTCAAGTTTCACATTTGGAGCTGGGAGTGGTCTGGCTATTGAGCTTCTCTCAAACTGATGGGAGAGACTCATGCACCAGTAAATAAGTTCAGCATTATAACAAATTATAACAGAGGCATGTATGAAATGCTAGGGATGTGTTTTGAAAGAGTCAGACACAGAGGGTGTCTACCTGGAAAAAAGCCCTCACATCCTATGTATTAGTTAGATGATCTTGGACAAATTATTCTACTTTATTTGTGCCTCATTTTTCTTATTTGAAAATGAGAGGAATAGTGGACATAGCCCCTAAAACATTCCTCTAACTTAGAAATCTTTATTCCATTCTAATCCTGCCTGCTTATAGATGGGCTGTTCAGTCACTTGCCCTTGACTTGCTGAGACATTCTGGTTCCTATGGTGACGTGAGGGGCTGCTGACTATTTATCCCTGGCCGCTGGCCATGAAGTGGACTTTCCTGGTCCCAGCCATTGCCTGATCGTAGCCCCAACTGTTGTAGCTTGGATGATGACAGGAAGCAATTCTTGTCACTCTTGGATGTCCCTCTGCCTTGCTCACCCACACGCTGACTGCAGCCAGGGGGAAATGTCACATTTGCACTTCAGAGGAGATGAGCATCACTCAGGATGTCTCTGTGTTGTGGCTGTAGTGGCAGCCTGCTGTAGCAGACACTGATGGCACAGAGCAGTGCCTTGTGCAGCCTCTGCTGTCAGAGGATGGAGTTGGAATCATGGCTCCTCTCCCTTGTCACGATGTTACTTAACCCCTCTGTAGTTCAGTTTGCTTCTCTGTAGATGATAATAATCACACCTACCCTGAGAGTTTGATGTGAAGATCCAATGGATTAATATATGTGCAGTGCTCAGAACACTCTCAAATAGCATTTGTTATTATAACAGTCTATGCCACAAGCATTTTGCTCATCTTTCTTGCCTACTGGAAGTGCCCAATTCCAAGATAGGGACAGAGAATGATAGTTTTACTTTCCCCAACTGCTCTTGCAGCTCAGGATGGCCATGGAATCCAGTTCTTTCCAGTAAGACATAAAGGGAGGTTTTCAGGGGAATTTCTGAGAAATATTTTCTTTCTTTGAGCAAGGAGAATTAGGAGGTGAGCTCTCTTCCTCCCTAGCTCTTTCTTTCTTGCTTCCTAACATTGTTATATAAGGTCGTAGAGCTTGCACATGCCTAATCCACCTGTGACCAAAGGTGGGAAAGGTATGGTCACTTTGAGGATGAGAGGAGAGAAAGATAAAAAGAATCAGTGTCTTTGATGACATGCTGAACCAACACTGTGATTGCCTACCTATGACTAGTCTTGTTCTGTGAGACAATGATAACGATGACACAACCCGATTGTTTAAGGCACTTTTATTTGGATATTCAGTTCCTTGCACCTGAAAACACCCTGCCGTACTTGAATTCCAACAACCTCCTGGGACAGAGAGAGGTTCATGATGGTGCATTGTCTGATGGCAGCTGTGAATATCATCAGAAACTACAGGCAAAGGACTCCAAAGACATCATTTGGTTGCTTAAATGTTTCACACATGCCTTTGATGAGAATGCATCCCGTGAGTAAGAGACCAGCTAAATCATATTGAAGGGAGACTTGTCTGAGAGGAATCCCCTTCTGAGTCCCGTGGAAACTCTGGAATCCCACAGCAAATGTGATCGTTGAAAGCATTTCCCTGTGCTCACCCTCCCTTAAGGTGCCAAACGCCTATGGAACCTACTGCCTATTTGATTCTGTCAGAGAAGGCATTCTACTTCTCAGCAAATGAAAGAAGTGGGGATGAAATATTTTGCTGAAGTGTTCCAGGACTGCACTGGTGGCAAAACACAGTAAACTGTTTATCAGCTTTTAAATTTTTATATAAGGGCAGCTTAGCTAACTGTCAAAAACAGTCTGCAATTGAGTTTCTGTAAAAATTGCCTCTAAATTGGTACTGAGGATGCTAGTTCCTCTACATTTCTACAGGATTCAGTTAGAAATTTTCATGCAAAAAACTATCTTAAGATTTTAAGGTGGGATTGCCAGGTTGCTGAGAACATGGGCAATGTCCTCTCAAACCTTCCAACATTTGTCCTGGACTATATGGTATACAGTTTGCCAAGTACCTTACAGTTTGTCAGGTGATTTACCAGATGCTGTCATAATCGATAGCTTACTAAACTTACAATAATGCTCTGAGGCTGTTGAAATTCAAAGGGCGTCAAGAAAGCTTGCCTGTCTGACTTTGGAAATAGCACCCCCATCCTGTGTCCCTCTCCCTAAGTAAGTGGTGTTACCTCCTAGAGGGAGTTGGGAGCCTGAAGACCCAGCTGCAGCTCTGAGCTGAACTTGCTGTGTGATACCTGGTGAGTCATTGATGTCTCTGGGCTTCAATTTCCTCATTTGTACAGTGAGAGGTTGAACTCAAAATGATCTTTAAGATTGTTTGTATTAAGCATGGTCATCTCCTGCTAGTGGGAGTGCTTTTAGAGTCACCCTTTGAAACAATGTTGTCACCAGCTCCTTAGGTGGTGATATGAAAACCCTGAGCTTTAGAGTGTGCGATAGTCAGCAATTAAAGAAAGTAAGAGAATGGAAAAGAGAAGAAAAATACTGAATTTAAATTTCTTGTGCTTTCTTAATTTTGCTTTGGGTTAATCATATTTAAAAGCATGAATCTAACAGACCAAACTTTCTCTCTTTCTCTCCCCCCTCTCTTTTTCATTCGTTCATTCAACTTTATTGTTGTTTTTCCTGGGTGCCAGGCACTGTTCTATGTGTATGTTGAGCATCAACTTTGAAATAAACATCTTGCTAGATGCTGAACATAGGATGATAAACAGGAAAGACAGGGTTCTAGCTCTCAGGAGCTTACAGTCTAGATAGCACAGTGGGGGACAGATAATTCGATAAGACATTACAATACATGTGATAGATGCAGTAGTGGGGACAGTTCAGAGTGCTAGGAGAGTAAATAGGAAGCCCAGTTACCCAGGATGGGATACAAGAGAGGCTTTTTGAAGCACAGTGAAGGGAAGCTTGGGAGGGAGGAGGAGGAGCAGATGACAATCCTAAGCTGAAACAACTGCGCATAGAAAGTCCCACAGGTGAGCAAAGTCATTATCTATTAGGAGGAGGTAAAAAAGCTCAATATGGTTGGTGCTTAGAAGGGAGAGGTAAGAGTTAAATGTGGCCAAAGTCATATCATGGCAGGCCTTGCTAGCCATGCTTTTGGGTTCAGATTGTGTTCTAAGAGCGAGGGTAAAAAATAGTGAAAAATATCTTTAAATTTAGCTTTTATTTTAGCAATACTTGCACATAATACACAAAAATTTAAATAATTCTAAAAATCTTACACAAAAACTATCGGTGCCTTGGTGGCATGCCCCCTCACTCCAAAGCAAACCACTTTCAATTTTTCACCTTCTAAATAATGTATGCTCCCTATTTTGTTGATTTTAGACACTATCCCTTCCTATTATGACAAAGAATTATTTTAGCTGTCTTATACTCTCTCCTTCCAATTCCTTCAGTCTTCCTAAATTGGCTATTTTGTATTTTTATTACATTCATATTTATAATTTTGATTATTTCCTGCTGAGTCAAGTAGCAGGCTGTGATTATATTTATTTCTTGTATAAATTTTTGTTTTTCCTGATATTAATGATTACATTGTTTGTTTTGCTTAGCTTTCTTTGAATCTCTGGCCAAATCTCACATTATCCCATGGCTTTGTAAAAATACTTCCAATATTGTTTCATTTCCACATCTCATAGTACCTTTCTAGGATTCTGTGCAGGCAATTTTACTTGCTTCTCATTGATTTCTTCCAGGAATTCATGACTTCCCTGTTCTGCTGGGTTATGTAGCACTCTTCCAACAATGTTCTCTCTTCATTGCTTGATTAGTTTTTGCAACTCAGGTTTTATTTATTGCATTTCTAACATAATCAAAGATGGGATTTGTGTTCCTGTTTCTTTTTGGAATAGAGCTGAGGATTTCCTGAATATCCCAACTTCATCTTAAAATTAGAATTCACTGATGAGCTTTAAGTAGAGGATTCTCATATTTGCTCAGAAGCAGCATCTTTCTGGCAGTGTGGAGACCGTGAGTCCCGGGGGTAATTGGGTCAGGTTCTGGAACTGTAATAGGTCAGATGATAACACATTGGAATAGGTTGGCAACAGTGAGGATGAAGGGAATTGTCCTGATTGAGAAATAATTAGGAGAAGAATCAACCATTTTTAGCAAGTAATTGAATGTGAGCATGAAGAAGAGGTTGGAGAGAAGATGACGCCCTGGTTTTTAGCATGGGCATATGGGCAGATGGTAATGCCATTTACTACTGCAGAGGATGCCAGAGGGCTTGGGAATGGGGAGCCATATGAGTTCAGTTTTAGACTACTGAGTTTGAGGTATCTTTGATACATTTAAGTAAAGACATTGAATAAACAATATTAAATAGTATTTGAATCCATGGCAATGGAAGAAGTTGATTAAAACAAAGATGCAGAAGAGAAAAGAGGAATTGTATAGAATCCGGATGTGTCAACATTCAATGGCTGAGCAGAGACAAGAGGACCCTATTAAGATGTCTGAAAAGCCATTAAAGAGGAAGAGAATATGGTGTCAACAAAGACTAATAAAGAGGGCTTATCCGGTAGTTCAGTATGGTAGACTAAATGTATCCTCTGAATTTAGTGACATAAAGGCTATTAAGTAACCTGGAAAGAACAATTTCTGTGGAATGGTAGGAGTGGAATCTGGGTAATAGTGGGTTGAGGAGTAAGAGGGAGATAAGAAAATGGAAACTGGATGTAGAATATTCTTATGAATAATTTGGTTGTTAAGGGGAGGAGAGATAGCTCAGTAGCTAGGAAGACATGTGATATCAAGTCAAGTTTCTTTCTAGTTATTTTTTTCTAAGATGTAAGATATTTGAGTTACTTAAATGTCAATGGATAGCCAAATAAGAGTAGAGATCAATGATGCTAATAAGAGAAGAAGTCAACGATAGCGTGAGGTCCTTGAGAAAGGGAGAGGAAATGACTTACATAGAGTAGGTATAAGGCTTAAGATTGGAAGAGGGATACCACATCCATTGTGGTGGGTGGGTATGGTGGAGGGCCAGGTAAATGTATTAGTTGATGAAAAGTTGAGTGAGTTCTTAATGGCTTTTATTTTCTCCATGAACTAGCAAAATTCAAGGTTGTCTGTATCAAGAGTGAGGGAAGAAATGGTGGGATCAGAGGTTTGAGGAACGTGGCAAAGATTTGAAATAGCTAGTATACTGGGTCGAATAGTATCCTTCCAAAATACACATACATTTGAAACCTCAGTATGTGATCTTATTTGGAAATAGGGTCTTTGCAAATGTAATTCGTTAAGATGAGATCATATTGGGTTAGAGTGGGCCCTAAACCCAATGACTGGCATCCTTTTAGGAAAAGAAACTCAACAACACAGATAAACACAGTGGGAATATGGCCATGTGAAGACACAAAGTGATACACAGGGAGAACACCACGTGAAGACAGACCTAGAGAGTGAAATGTTGTATCTATAAGCCAAGAAATGCTGAGGCTTGCTGGCAACCATGAGAAACAAGGAGAGAAGCATGGGACAGATTTTCCCTCAGAGCACTCAGGAACCAACCCTGCTCACACCTTCGTTTGAGAGTTCTGGCATCCAGAACTATGAGAGGATACATTTCTGTTTCGAGCCACCCAGTTTGTAGCAATTTGTGATGGCAGCCCTGGGAAACTAATACATGGAAAATGACAAATGAGAGTACACCAAGGAAACAAAAGATTGAAAGCAGTGTTCAGAACTTAGTTGAGATTGGGGATCATGAATTTGTGTTAGCAATAATCATACAGCAGCCCTGGAAGGGTAATAGATAGAAGAAAGCAGGATTTAGATTTTGTCATGCACATGAAAGAGAAGATGGACAGTGTGGCAGTGAAATTGAGATTATTTCAATAAGTGGATGCAAAGGTACTTAATGGAATAAAGTGCAGTTAGGATAGTAGTTAAAGACTTAGGGTGGCTGATAGGACAGGGGACAAAAGGAATAGATTGAAAAATGGCTATAGCAAGAAAAATTGAATAAGAACTCAAAATAACAAGAGGTTAAAGTGAGAGAGTAAGAGACTGAACTTGTAACTTTATAGCTGGAGCAGTTCTAGCCATGACAAGTTCCAGGATGTGACTAAAGTGTGGTAGAGATGACAGTCATTGGAAATGAAAATTTCAGGGCCAGAAATTTAGAGGGGTCATCCATACTGCAGTAAACACTTCACTTTCTGGTGGTTCTTATCTTTTTTAAAAAACAGTGCTTTCAACCAAAATACAATTAATTGAATTTAGAAACAGAATATAGAAAACTATGTAATAGTCTTTCTTATTTAGTTCTATAAAGAAAGTGGACTTCATGTTTTAAATCAATGAATTAACTTAAATAAGGTTGAATTCTATTTTAAAATTTGAAAGTGATCTTGAAATGTTCCAAAATTAAATTCATCCCTGAAGCATGGAAGGAAAAGTTTTCAAATGCAATGCATTTTTTATTTCTTCCAAAATTACAAATAACTGGTACCAATTGCAAAATGGCCAACATCCTATTTATGGGCCTTAAGACATATACCAAAAATGTCTATAATTGGCTATGTGATCATATTTTCATTTAATGAGTGAACAGTGGGGTAATTTTATTGACTCAGATAGTTTCAATACTCATGAGTGACAAACAAGCACACAAACACCACAGATGATAAAATGTACAAAATAATTTTTAAAAGACCCTATTAGGATACAGATGTTCTTACCCATAAAGAGTGGCATTCATTATATTTTCATACTTTTAAAGTCATCCTTCAAGTCAGTCATGAGAATAGTTAGAGAAACTGAGATGAATACTTTTAGAAGAGAAGATCTAGGGCTGAAATAATAATTGCTTTCACACAGTTAAAGACCTATTGTTGCTTAGTACCATTCTTTTACTCAGAAAATCAGCCCCTTTCCCCTGCTATGAGTCAACAAGTTGCCCTGAGGAACTCCGAGATTCAAAACAATGAGATTGTCCTGAGGTCCTGGCCCTAAGACAATTGCTTGGTGAGTATATCACTCTTGCTGATGGGGAGATATTTCCTTTGTGGGACTGTACACTATTGTGTACAGTCAGAATTGTGTACAATCAGAATGGCGCTGACACACTGATTTTGAGTGATTCTCATTTCCATCACAAAATAGGAAGTGGGGCTCTGGGATACCAATAATCCATGGCCAACCTTTGTGCACGTGTGTACAGCTCTTGCCCTGCAAGGTCTTATTCTTACCGCTGTGATTCTCCAGTTTACTGCACCTGAGGACAGTCCTGAGTCCTTCCATCACTAGCAGCCAGTGTGGTCCACTCATCTCCTCCACAGGCTCCATACCAAATGTCAGAGAGTCCCCCAAATTTGGCTGTGCTTATCTCCTTTGAGCACCTCTAAGACTTTTGCTCCATAACTGTAATGTGCCCTTCTTATCAATATCATCTCTTGTCTTCAATTGATGTTGAACATATTGTATTCTCCCAAGCAGGTATTAAGCCATGCTAGGTGAGGGATAAACTACTCTTCTTATTCTGCACATAAGCCCCTCACTTATCTTTCCTGGTGATGGTGTGTGTGGAAGGCAGGGGTGCAGTCAGCATTGAAAGAGATCACATTTTAGGAATGTAGTGATTATGGCCTTTTCCAGTGCTCTTCGTTGTTTTGTATAGACTTATACTTCTATCTGGTATTATTTTTCTTCTGCCTGAAAGATTTCCTTTAACATTTTTTTGTATTGCAGGTAATCTGAAAATGAATGCTTTCAGCTTTTGTATGTCTGAAGTCTTTACTTCATCTTTGTTTTTGAAAGATATTTTCATTGGGTATAGAATTCTAGGCTAACAATTTTTTTCTCTTAGTGCTTTAAAGATGTTGTTCCACTGTCTTCTTGTTTGCATTGTTTGCAATAAGAATTTTACTGTCATCCTTATCTTTGTTCCTCTGTATATATATTGGCTATGTGATCAACCCATCCCCTCCACAGACTCCATGCCATGTGTCAAGGATTCCCCCATGCTGCTTAAATGCAGTGTGCCAGCTGTATTTAAGATTTTCTCTTTATTACTAGCCTTGAGCAATTTGATTTTCATGTGTTTTTATATGCTTTTCTCCATGTTTCTTGTGATTAGGGTTTGTTAATTTTTCTTGGATCTCTGAGTTTATAGTTTTCATTAAATTTGTAAAAATTTTTTTCCAAGCAAAGGATTTATTTGGGATAATATACAAAAATTAGAATTGCAATTTGGTGCACACAAATGAGGGTAGTCCCTAGGTGTATCTGAAGAACAAAGTGTAAGTCTGGGATTATATTGAAGGAAAAGAAGAAGGTTATGCAAGTTGTTTTGAAAAGAAGTTCATTGGTGCCAGCAGTGTTTCATGGAGCTGGCAGGTTTTGATTAGTGAGTGGCAGCAATTACAAGGTAAAACTTGCAATCTTAAAGTTGTAGCAGGCCATTGTGGTTTTGGATGAGCCTTCCAATACAGTTCCTGGAATAGGTGTTTGTGACCTGAGTATTTTCCCCTGTGGCCCCTCAACTCTATTTTATTTTATTTTTTAAAAATTTATAAAGCTTTTGATCATTATTACTTCAAGTATTTTTTTCTTGAAGCATTTCTTCTTCAAGTATTTTTTCTGCCCCTTTTCCTCAGGGACACTACTTAACATGTATATTAGACCTCTTGAAGTTTTCCTATAGCCCACTGATACTCTTCATTTAAAAAAAACCCCTGTTTTCTCTTTGTGTTTCAGATAGCTTATATTGTCACATCTTCAAGTCCACTAATCATTTTTCTGCAATATCTAATCTGCTTATAATCCCATTCATTGTATTTTTTATTTCATACATTGTAGTTTTCATGTCTAGAAGTTTTCTATAGTTTTTATGTCTAGAAGTTTCTATATCTTTCAGGTTTCTACTTATATTTTTGAACATATAGAATACTTCTAGAATATCTGTTTTAAGGTGCTTATCTATTAGTTGCACTATTAGTGTCAGTTCTGGATTGTTTTCAGTTGATTGATTTTTTTCTTCTCATTATGGGTCATGTTTTCCTACTTCTTTGTATGCCTAGAATCTTTGATTTGGTTCCAGATATCATAAAATTACCATTTTGTGTGCTGGGTATTTTTGTGTTTCTGTAAGTATTCTTGTACTTTTTTTCCTGGGATGCAGTTATGTTACTTGGAGACCATTTGATTTTTCAAATTTTGCTTTTAAGATTTGTTAGATGAGCTTGGAAGAGTATTTAGTCTAGGACCAATTATTTCCAGCTCTTGAGGCAAGACTTTTCTGAGTACTCTGTACGATGTCTTATGATTTATGAAATTTTCCAGTATGACTGGTGGGGATAAGCACTATTCTCTGCCTTGTGTAAACACTGGGTACAGTTTCCTGTAGCTCTTTCAGATTATTCTTTTTCTGCCCATGGGCAATTTCCTTATATGTATGTGCTGATAAATATTCTGAAGAATTATCTTGGAGGACCCTTGATCTCAAGAATCCCTTTCTATATATCTCTTTCCTTTCTGAGGTAACACAGTACCTTTCTGGTACTCTGTCTTGTCATCTCTAGCTGCTTTGGTCTCATTATACTCTCAACTCTATCTCCCCAGATCACAGAGCTTGTTAGCTTCCTCCCTTTATCACAGTTTTGAAACTTCTCAAGGAAGTCATGTGGACCACTTCTAGGGCTCATCATGTCTGTTTTCCATCTTTCAAACATCACTCTCCTTTGTTGCCTAATGTCTAATGTGTTGAAAACTGATATTTCATACATTTTTGTCTATTTTTATTTGTTTGTTTCATGTGGGAGCATAAACCTAGTCCTAGCTGAAGCTTCCTGTCTCATCATCCTTTAGGGGCTTTTGGTTTGTGAGGATCAATGAAGGATCAATGAAGTAATGTGCTATCTCACTTAATGGAGTAGAGGATCAAATTTGATTCTCAACCTTTTGAAAGACTGCGATTTATTATTATTGATGGAAGAAGAAAAAAAAGTCCAAAAGATTTTATTTTCTTAAATTTATGCTAATCACGGACTTTTTCCCATAATAATCTAAAAAAAGGAGATAATTACTGAGACACTATAATAAGAACTTGAAGAAGCATGCAACTTGTCTCACTCTTCTCAAAGTGAGTCTTTACAAAGGGAGATATTGAAAGAATTTGTAATTAGATGTATGATCTCATCACCTCTCATCAACTAAGTAACTATTGATAACACTATACTAACATTCACAGCTTAGAAGGAGAGGGAGGGAAGAGGAGCTTCCTTTTTGTTAGAAGTCCATAGACTTGTCTCCACACACAACATAGCAGTAAGAGGTAGAGAATGGTTGAATTTAGATATAAATCCAGTTATTTTGAAAACAACTCTGTAATTCATTCAAATAATTGGTTAAATATGTTGGGGATATGTATGTGTGTGTTACTAACTTCTTTCTACTTATTCAGTGTAAAATTGGTAGAGTAATTACAACAAGTTAAATCAATTACAACATATGAGGAACTGAGGGAAATGCAAGTCTCAATGTCTTCAATGAGAATATAATGTTAGGAAAATCTCTTTTTTGATTTTTATCTTAAAGAATGTGGAAGATTTTAATGCTTGCATGCTGTTGTGACTGGATTTATACTTCTGCTCTTTATGACTCTATTTTAAATAATGAGTATTCTTAAGATTTCTTTAGTATCTTTATTACAAAAGGAAGGAAGAATGGAAGATTAGAAAACTAGGTACAGCTATTTGTTTATTTACTTATTTATTCAAGATATAATTGGATATGTTTATGTATTGTTTTAAAAGGGTTTATGGCAGCCTATAAAAATATATACAATGTAAAGGCAGAAAAAAGACATGGGTAAGAAAATGGGATGAAGAGATATATTATAAAATAAGGCAGAATAGTTGATGCCAGGGAAAGGTTAGTGTCTTAGTCTGTTGTGCTGCTATAACAGAATACGCAAGACTGGATAATTTACAAAGAACAGAAATTCATTTCTCACAGTTCTGGAGGCTGGGAAGTCTGAGATCAAGGCACTGGCCTCTGGGGAGGGCCTTCTTGCTACATCTTCTGGAGGGGAAGAATGCCATGTTGTCATAGGCAGAAGGCAGAAGGGCAAGAGAGAGAGACAACGACTTTCAGGAGGGCTTTTTATAATGATATTAATTCATTTATGAGGCAGAGCCCCATTAGGCCCCATGTCCCAACACTGTTGCATTAGGGATTAAGTTCCTAACACATGAATTTCTGTGTTAGGAACTTAACACATCAAAACCATAGCAGTCAGTACTTGAAATATAAAGCCTTGAATACTTGCAGGCAAAGGGTTGAATATCGAACCCTATGCTTTCTAGCAGCTAACAGCAACAGCAACAAAAAAGGTAATTTATTCTATTTCTTGTGTTCCATTAAAGACAAACTGTTGGCCATATATAAACTCAATAAGTTAACTCATCTTATTGTCTCATTAACTGTAAGACAATTAAGTCCAGGAATGACTGCCAAAAATGATGACTTTTGGCTTTAGGACAATTGAACAGTAAGCCTTATGGAGCAGTAACTAAAAATAAAGACCAATTTTCTGTTAGGCCAATTCTAAGTTATGCCAATAAAAGCCGTGCCACCTGCATATCAAAAACTAGTTATATTAATTCTCTTAAGTAATTGCTCCCTTACCCTGCCTTCATTTTAACCTTCTCATTCTACATTAATGTTGAGACATTATCCCATCATGACTTTTATTCTCCCCAATCCATCACTAAACCATTCTTACTGATGCTCACTCTGATCACAGCATTAAGGTCACAGCATTTTACGAACATCAATAGCCTGGGGATAGTTTAAGTTTATTCGGTTTAGCCAATAGTTGATTCATTTTCACAGAACTAAAAATTAAAGAAAGAACAATAAAAGCACAAAAATCTCATGGTGCTCTCCACATATTTATTCACGAGGTAATATAGCATAACCAGAGTCATATTTAAAGGTGTATGCTTCATGTGTAAACGTTTCTCTGCGAAGGCCTGGTTTCAGTTTGTTAGAGAGGAAACTGGCATACCCTTTATTAGAAGGGTTATCTGATGAATTAACAGGTTAATAATTAGGGACCTGTGCCCAGCTGTCATTTCAATATACAAGGTAGAATAATTTCGGGAATCCCTCCCATGTGCCAAGGCAGGGTACAAGGCAAAGTACAATGAAAAGTTGCAGGCCTCAAGGGACTCAGAATCTGGTGGGGAAAGGAGAAGAGGCAGCAGACAGCTATGACGTAACCTGATGGGTTGATGGTATTGAAGGGAGATAACCAAGCACCTCAGTTGGCCTGGGAGTGGGGGAGGTCAGGGAAAACTTTAAGAATTTAGGAAATCTTCAGGCCTGAAGGAAAAATCTCACATCATGGGATTCTGGAAATTATTTACATTGGGCTTTATTTATTCCTCTAGAACCCCTGGTCTAAAGGCAGCCATGAGGCTGTCTAAAGTTTCCCTCTTAGATTTTAGGGAGGTCTGTAGTTAAACCCTTTCAGAAACATGAGAATTGAATATACTTAAACATTGGAAAAAGATGTGGTAGAATACAAATAACATGTAATTTACCATTTGTGACATTTAGGACTTCATACTGTTGTGCAATAATCAGGACTAGGACTATCTAGTTCCAGAATATTTTCATCATCCCCAAATGAAACCCTGTACTCACTTTTAATGAGAAAGTGTTTCTTTCAAGGTTGCTATGTATCTTGGTAATTTATTCTCCCTACAACTTCAAAAGATTGTTCTTAGGATTAATAACCTTTGTGAAACTGTTAAAGGCCATCTGGAAGCAGCCTTTACATAAATTAAAGGTATTATGTACTTAGACATTCATTCCAGTGTAGTTTGCAAGGAGTTTGATAGTTCAATAAATAAATATCCTATTCCTCCCTGCCCCCAGATCTTGACAACCACTAATCTACTTTATGTTTCTATTGATTTATCAGTTATGAATATTTCACATAAAAGAATTATGCAATTTTTGTGTTTGGCTTCTTTCACTTAGCATAATATTTTCAAGTTTCATCTGTATTTTATTAGTGCTTCATCCCTTTTTATGGCTGAATAATATTTCATTGTATGGATATACCGCATTTTGATTATTTATTCATCAGGTGATGGAGATTTGGATTGTTTCCACTTTTTGACATTGTGAATAATGCCACAGTTGCTCAAACACAAGTTTTTATTTGAATTCCTGTTTTCGTTTATTTGGGGTATACAACCAGGAGTGGAATTGCTGGGTTACACAGTAATTTTATATTTAGCTTATTAAGGAACTGCTAAACTGCTTTCTATAGCAGCTGCACCATTTTACTGAACGTACTTTTAATGGGAAAGTGTTTCTTTCAAGGTTACCACGTACCTTGGTAATTTATTCTCCCTACAACTTCAAAAGATTGTTCTGAGGATTAATAACCTTTGTGAAACTGTTAAAGGCTTTCCAAAAGCAGCCTTTATATAAATTAAAGGTATTATGTACTCAGACATTCATTCCAGTGTAGTTGCAAGGAGTTTGATAGTTCAATAAATTTACACAAAATTCGATCTGGGTAGGTGTGGGCTTTTACAATCTTACAAGTCCTGAAGCTGAAAAGAGACAAATTGAGTTGAATTAGTTTGTCTCTATTTGACCTGTTTTTCCTAATGAGATATTGGAGGCATAAAAATAGTGCTATCCTTTTGAAGTGTGGGCACGCTCATTCTGGGTGTTAGATGCATTAATTAATTTATCTCTATTCAGAACATTCTAATGAACTGAAACCCAAGACTGCTGTTAATTTAAAGCAGAAGCAAATGCGTGGCTGAACAGATGATGTTTGCAGTGTTTTAGCAGACTTTAATAATGGTTTCTGAGAGATAACCAATAGAAAAACAAATCTGAACTATTATGGCTCTAGACTGTGTTTCTGAAAATTTGTTAAGGGAGACAGACAGCTCCTATTATATGTCTGGTGCATGTGGTGCCTTAAGGGGAACTCTTCATCCTGGTGAAGTGTTTACACAGCACCGCTCCCTGTAGCACCTGGGTCCTGGGTGCAGGGCTTTCTGGGAAAAGTCCATTTCCTATGCTTGAACCAATCTATGGCTTGTGTAATGACTCAAAGAGCCAGCAGAGGCTGCACAATAGGCACTGAGGCCACAATAGGATAATATCAAGGGCTCTGTCTATGTTTTTCTCTAATTTATTTGAAGTTGCCTGAGGTTAATTATCATCTCTCCATAACCTACTCAAGCCTACATTGGCTAAGGTGGTACCTTCACATACCTTGACCCAGTAAACACTTGTGAACAAGGTTTACAAATATCAAGTCTTTTAGTGCCTACTATGTATTAGGAATTTTACCTTTGTTATTTTAGATACTCACAAAAACCATGTGAAGTAGGTCATACTGTTTTATTAATTTTGGAAATGATGCTGCTGAGTCTCTGAGGGACAAGTAATTAGCAAAGCTGAAATACAAATGGAAGGACAGCTGATTGTAAAGCCTGAGATCTTGGTAATGTACCAGTTACCTTCTCAAATAAAGTAACAGGGAAATGTAAAAATAACAAGTATTAAACATTAAAAAATATGCTCCTCCAAGCCAAGATAAAAGATACATCAGACTATTTAAAAAATGTACTGCTTTTATCTGCCCACCTGCCTAGATGTGAGCTGAGGTTGTTCTGTTCTTCCAGATCCAAATGAATTTGACTGTAACCCCCAATCTCCTGTATGGTAGGAATTCCACATCTTCCCAGGATTTTGAGGGGTTTATCTTTCTCCTGTTCACTCTGGCTCCAAGCTGCAGCATCTTCTAAATTAGTTTAGTTTATGGAGCATTCTCTTTTCTTTCCCCTAGGAGTGGAATAAAAATAAAAATTGACTGGCTCAAGTCAATTTGGGCTTTAAATACATTTTATTCTTCCTTTATGTGAACCCTGGGCAGAAAAGTCCCTCAATGATTCTTGCCACAAACTAGCTTTTTACTACTATGAAATCTTGCTAGAGATCTCACAGTTCTTTCCTAAGAATGTTTTAAATTCTTATTAAGGTAAAGCAAATTAAGGGTGCAGCTGATGGCTTGATTTGAAGAGAGTGGGTGTAAGGATGGAAGAGACTTGAGAGGTTTGCTTTGTTAACACCTTTGTGTTACAGTTGAGAACTCAGTGGATCACAGTGGACTCCGGCTTGTTCAAGTTCAATGGCTAGTTTGCGTGTAGGACTTTTATTTCCGTACTCCACCTTACAACCCATAGATATCTCTCTACTCCCTTTTCGGTTGTGTCTGCCTTTCTCAGGCCTCTTCGAGGTGGAAACTGGAGTTTCTGGCATTTCCAAATTCAGCCAGCCCTCAGAAACAGAAGCCCAGAATGAGGCCACAGTCCTTGAAAAATGTTTTGCCTTAAAGGAAATCCGGAAAGTTTATAACATCTTCGGGCCATTTTATAGACTATTTCCCTCTTTTTTCTCCTACTTTCACAATCACAAGCAGCCTCTCAAACTGTCGCATTTTAGTTTCTCCCGGACCAACAAATTATAAGAAGATGGGAGATTTTAATGAATTTGGCCACAGAAAACCTATTTCAGAAGAAAGTAATGAGAATCTCAATATTCCTGGGTGACATCAGATTCTTGTTAAAAATATACATCCATTTATAGAAGAAAATTACCATGGAAATACAAGAAGAGGGTGTTGTTACTTCGGCACAAAACAACAACAAAAAGCCTGTCAGTGCTATAAAGGCAATGACACCGAGTCCCAGAAAACTCTTTTTTACGAACTGCCCGTCCTCTAACCATGAGTCTAAATACAAGGACAAGAGTTGAATAAGATCAGTCTCTGACTCATTCACCAAGGGGAGATTGAGAATGATTTGCAGTAATCTATTCTCATTTCCTGAGCATTTCTGACTGTTCCGCTGCTTCTTTTAAACGTTGAAAAGTAATAAACAGCTATATCTTGTCATTGTCATGAGAGAAAAGTAAGGATATGAATTACATAAAGGACGAAGATGCAAATAAAAATTCCCCCAGGGTAGAGGAATGGGCTTTTAGCAATGTAGAATGCATACATTTTTAAGACTTCTCTGTCTTACATGGTAGCTTAAATTTAAAAACACAAACAAAACCCACAGAACCCAATTTAGCTTATGCAAAAAAGTAGATGGAAGAGAAGAGAGGAGATAATGAAAGCTAGAGTAAAAAAACTGAAGAACAACCAAATACCTTTCTCATATGATTTTTAAATTGCCTTGGGAATTAACTTAATCTGAGCTAGTGTATATTCCCCACTCCCTGATACAAATTGTCCAATCCTATATATTTCTCTACTTCGCCCTGGAGAGTGTCCACTCAGGACACTGATAGTTAACAAGAGTTTGGTGCTTTCTGATTTCTAGGCTGAGCATGCTACATTTTACCTCTTTGAACTCTGAACCACCAAGTTGATGGATTTTCTATTATTCAAAGTGTAATATTTTGTTTTTAAGAATTCACAGGGAGTAATGAGTGTGTATATGAATAAGCCAAGTCCATAAATAAAAATCAGTAACATTGAAAAAATATACAGTAGTTTTCTTATGGTGACATATATGTTTATTAAACATAACCAGCTACAGTTAGAAGTGGTAGTTCTTTCTAAATAATATAATATAGTTTTTTAGATAAGTAAATGGAACAAATACTATAACACACATAGCAATTTAAGGGTACTTCCAGCCCAGGTTGGTTGAAGGTTGGAGATTCTGTTTTCAAGCTCCAGTGTTCATGAAGTCTCTATAGGTAATATGAATCTTCTGAGGTTTTCTCTTTCTGGAAGAAGATGCAATAGAGTATCACGAGAATACCTGCACCTTGAAATTACACAGATAAGGGTTGGGATGGCTTTGTAATACTAATTCTGTGATCTTGGCCAAGTCACTTAATCTGAGATCAGATTTTTCCTTCATGAAGTACATTTAAAGTATTTTTCTGATAAACCATATAAAAACTCTTAACTTAGATACACATAAATTACCTTTGTGAATTATGAAGAACAACGTATTATACTTGCAAGATTCAAGAATTTGTTTCAGCTTATACTGATGCTCAGGATGTGGTAAACTATATTAATCAGCTGTGCTGCAGTAACAAATAATCCCCAAATTTTAACAGAGTAGGACAATAAACATTTAATCTTGCCCCTGTTACCTGTCAATAAAGATGGAGCAGCATCTATCTGGCAACTGCTTTATTCGTGGCAGAGTGAGGGAGATTGAGAATTGGAGGAAACAATGATGCCTCTTCAAGCTTCTGCAGGAACTCGACACACTAACATTCCATTGGCCAAAGTAAGTCACATGACCAAGCCTGCCATTAACAAGGAAGGGAAGCAAGGAAGTGCCACCAAAGGCTCTGCAAGTCTCATGGCAAAGAATGAGTATATTTAATTCTCTTATAGGAAAGGGGAGTATATAGTTGGGATATAACACATTCAATCACAATAACTATTGCTACTATTAGAGAGGCTGCATGAGATGGAGGGTAACAGCATGGACTTTGAGCCTGGGTTTGTATCCCACCTCCAGTGTAACTAGCTATAAGAACTTGGGAAGTTACCTAATGTTTCTGTGCTTGGTGTATTCATCTGGAAAATTGGGATAATAATAGTATCTACCTCACCTCATAGGATTAAAAAACTGAGGAATGTGTGTGTGTATGTGTCTGTGTGTCTCTGTGTGTGTGTGTATCATGCATCATTTAACAATGGGGATGATTCTGAGAAATGTGTTAGGCGATTTTGTCATTGTGCAGACATCATAGAGTGTACTTACACAAACCTAGATGGTACAGCCTACTACTTACCTAAGCTATGTGGTATATCCTATTGCTCCAAGGCTGCAAACTTGTACATCATCTTACTTACTGAATGCTGCAGGCAATTGTAACACAGTGTATCTAAACATAGAAAGGTCAGTAAAAATAGGGTATAAAAGATAAAAAAAAATGGTGCACCTATATAGGGCACTTACCATGAATGAAGCTTGCAGGACTGGAAGTTGCTCTGGGTGAGTCAGGGAGTGAGTGGCGAGTGAATGTGAAGACATTACTGAACACTATGGTAGACTTTATAGACACTGTACACTTGGCTACAGTAAATTTATTAAACATGTTTTTTTCTTCAATAATAAATAACTTAACATACTGTAACTTTTTTATTTTATCAACTTTAAGTTTTTTAACTTTTTGATTGTTTTGTAATAATGCTTAGCTTAAAACATTGTACAGCTGTAAAAAATATTTTTTCTTTATAAACTTATTCTACAAACTTTCTATTTTTAAATTTATTATTATTATTTTTTACTTTTAAAAGGTTTTTGTAAAAAACTAAAACACAAACACACACATTAGCCTAGGTCTACACAAGGTCGGGATCTTCAATATCATTGTCTTCCTCCTCTACATCTTGTCCCACTGGAAGGGTCTTCAGGAGCAATAACAGGTATGGACCTGTCAGCTCCTGTAACAACAATGCATTATTCTGAAATCCCTCCTGGAGGGATTGCCTGAGGCTGTTTTACAGTTAACTTTTCTTTTTTTTATAAGTAGAAGGAGTATACTCTAAAATAATGATAAAAAAGTATAATATAGTAAACACATACACCAGTTACATAGTCATCTATCATCAAGTATTATGTACTGTACATAATTGTATGTGCTATACTTTTGTATGACAGGCAGGACAGTAGGTTTGTTTACACCAGCATCACCACAAGCAAATGTGACATGCTATGACATTGTGATGGCTATGATATCACTAGGCAATAGGAATTTTTCAGTTTCCTAATCTTATGGGGCCACTGTCATATATGCAGTCTGTCATTGACCGAAATGTCATTACACAGTGCATATCTGTATATATATCCGCACACACACGCACATACACACACACACACACAAACACACAAAATCACTTAGAACAAAGGCTGACATGCACTGTAAACACTGTGTGTTAGCAATTATTATTATTAGTGGTTATACTGAGGGAATAGTAAGTTTATAGAGGCATTGATAGAGTGGAAAAAACCAATCAACTAAATTGAAGTAGCTGTGGTGGGGAATGGTATGTACATTTCCCCCTTCTCTTAATTTAAATGACCTCTCCACTATTCAATTGGTCTGTGTCATTGATTCTTTACCACTTTCTCCCTTTGTCTCACAGTCATCAGTCTTGGAGATAGACTGGCAGAAAATGTAAGCAGGAAGATTTGATGGCTAACATTATGGCATGAACCACTAACGTTGTTTCCTTTCTTTGAGACCTTTTGATGATATTCCCATTTTCAATAGCTTTTATGGGAAGCAATTTTTTATTTTTTTAGAATCTCTTCCTCTGCATTTTCAAAGAATCAAATTCAGAAAGGTGTTGGGTTCTGGTAATGAACATTAGACCTTCTTTCCCCCATGGGCTTGTTTCCTTAGACAATGAGCATTGTATCCTTCCACTACCTTAATACTCTATTTTGAGCGTTAATCGAATATGCAATTTCCCAAATAGCACTGCAACAGGAAAAATGCAAATGGCCTCACTGTCATAATGATGGAAGTTCTTTAATGCAAATTGTTTATGTCTTCTTTCCTCTATTTATATCACAGATTCTGCCTGAAAATTTATCTTTAATTTCCCTGAAATAGCACCTCTGAAATTTTCTAGGTAAGGAGAGGTAGCTATAAACTAAGATATACATGCACATAAATATTTAAACTAAAGCAATGATAATTTTTTTCTATTACAAGGTAAGCAACCTAGTGAAAAGCAGGTCCAAACGCCATCACTGCTCATTTCAAATACTACAAAAACATCGCCAAGTGAGAAAAGAACCAGTTACATAATACCTTTGTTAAAAAAATTTTACTTTCTTCTCCTTTCCATGAAATATGTCTAATTATAAATTTATACCTCATCTTCTCATTAGACATATGCAACATTCTTCATTCTCCTGATGGTGCATGGTTCAGTTGTTTTGGGAGCAATTTATAAATTTGCTGAAAATGTTGTTTGGATACCTGCTTTAAATCAGATTTGGTGGCTGAACTGCAGGCTTCTTAATCAAATTAAATGAAGTAGAGTTGTGAACTCTTTTGAAATTGAGGCAAAGAAGTGAGTCAATGAGCAAGTTACTTCAGTCATGGAAGAAGAAGTGACTGCTGTTTTTGAGTTGGGTTAAGGTGCGTAGGACTACAGGAAGAGAAATAGAAAAGAAACTAACTCTACTGTGTTTCTCAATGTAGGATTCTCACCTTCAGCAGACCTAAAATCACAAGGAAGTGAAGATTTAACTTTCAATAAATGTTTGAATTGTAATTATTATACTGGACTAAACATGTGAATTAGTGAACTGACAATATTTTGGGGACTAAAGTGACCAGTAGACATTTTACTCTTTGAGAGTGACCAGAAAAATTATAAGGCTGACCCTGAATTTTACTCAAGTGGTCAGAGAAGAATTGCTTCCTAGAGCCAATATGCAGGGGCTGATATGTGATGAATGATACTTCGTTTTCTATTTAGGCTTGCAGAAGGACTGTTAATTGTTCACAATTTCTATTCCACCTGCTTTCCTAGTTAGTAGTAAGCCCTCTAATATTGGGTTGGGTATATGGATATCCACTAGTGACTACATTCTTCTGCTATGGTGTTTGAATGTTTGCTATGGTCTGAATGTTTCTGTTCCCCACCTCCCAAATTTGTATGTTGAAACCTAATCCTCAGTGTGATGATTGGGTGGTGGAGCTTTGGGGAGGTGATTAGGTCATGATAGTAGAGCCCTCACGAATGGGTTAAAAGAGACCCTAGGGAACTGCCTCATCTCCTGTCCTGTGAAGATACATCAAGAAGATACTTTCTATGAATCAAGAAATGAGCCCTCAGCAGATGCCAAATCTGCCAGCACCTTGATCTTGGACTTCTCAGCCTCTAGAGCAGTAAGAAATAAATTTACATTGTTTATAAGCCACCTAGTCTATGGCGTTTTGTTATAGCTGCTTGAACAGACTGAGACACCTTTCTTGCAGTGAAGTGTGGCCATATGACTAGGTATGGACCATCAAGATGTGGGTGGAAGTGCTATAAACAACTTCCAGGTAACTTTCTTAAAAATGAGCTTTTTTTCTAGGCACTCTTTTCCTTATGGATAGGAAATGGTAATAATGAAACAATTAGGGCCACAAATTGAGGCTATCGGAGCTATATCACTAGCTTTAGATTGACTAACCCTGGGATAGTATGAAAGAAAAATAAACTGTATTTATTAAGGACACTGTATATTTTGTATCTTTGTTATAAAACTTAATCTATATCCTACTTTAATACAGAAATTAGTGTCTATATTGCTGCTGTCACAAAAATCTAAAGTAGGTGATCTGTATTATTAGTGGTCAGGTAAAAGGCAACCAAGAAACATATTAAGGCTAGAAGGCTGGAAGGCCTAAGACCATTTTGTAATGTCTCAGCAATACATTTGGTAAAATGTCACTTGCAATGACTTTGAGGGCAGACAGCTTGATTTTAGAGAAGTAGTTAGAAAGAAGTAGACTATCATGTGTGTTGACTGCTTCTTGCAGCATTTAGCAAGATTTCAGAGAAAGAAATGAGCTTGGGCAAGAATGGGCCAGTTTTAAGCAGACATGGAAGGAAATAGACATGTGTTAATGGAGGCTTTCTCTGCCTTTGACCCGTAGTCTAAATTGAAGGTCTAGAGATTTAAACTTTGCAAGGTTGAAAAAGCCATCTCTGTCTGTACCTGAAAGAGCAAGAAATAAGACTTATTCACAGCCTTTCTCAGAGGTGTGCTAAGACTGCTTGGCTAGTGGAGGTAGCCCTCATACAATGGCTACATGAAAGTTATGGCTTGTGGATTATGCAGACAAAATCATGGGTATGATGATTACTTAATTTAGAACCAGTGGTGCTGGTAAATGTTTACTAACCAGTTCTATGTTTTAAAAAAAATCCCAGATTTTTAGTGTTTTTCTGACTTCCATAGTGTAAACACTCCCACCATGGCCTATTTCAAGTAACCAATGGGATGCCACTGATCATGTGGATTTGGGAAGGAATGTATGTACAGTAGGCTCTTGCAAGCTGATGTAACCAAGACTCAAAAAACTACTACATGGAAGTGACTGGAAGAAAATTAGACAGGCAGACTACTAAGTTTTGGAAGTAGTTACATTTCCCAAGAAACTACAAGTCTAGCTCCCAAAGGCCTGTGAATTTTCTCATTTCTAAAAAATTCATGAGATTTTTTAGAAATCTCAAGTGTGCAAGAGCAGGAAAGGGTACACTCTCCAACATCTTCAGGTGGGGCCACAGAGAGTAATGGATAAGGAAGACTCTCTCAGAGGGCAAAGCCAGGGTGGCAAAGCCAAGGTGACAGGGGAATTCTTCCTAGACATCCCAGTCCGGATTACTTCCTCCTCTGCAAGGGCCAGGGATCCTCACAATGACCGCATAGGAGGATGTCATCATTGATATGGATCAGTGAATGCTGAGTGCTCTCTGTTCTTTCCTTTTCTAAATGGAAGTTTTCATTGTGGATGTGCTGTTCCTGCTCTACCACTTCCTATTGGACGGGAGAGACTGGGCAGGGAGGACATGCAAGTCACCTGTGTATTGATTAGGAGCCAACCTCAGCCCTGATGCAGTCCATTGTGTATCCTCTAGAGGTCCTGGGGGTTGGAGTGGATGCAGTATCTGGATGGAAATTGGGTTGGTCTTCCTAAAGGAAGGGGTAAGGATGTTCTATGAATTGGAAAAAGGGTGATCGTGGATACTTGATAGCCAACAAAGCAGAATGAGATAGGAATCAATAATTATTCCCCGGCATCCATCCTCCCTCTCTTCCTTTTAGTAATACAACCCCTTGAGTTTTAGTTGGTCACTCAGTTCAACATTTCCCACCATCCCTTGCAGCTAGCATGGCTACAAGGCCATGTTTAGAGCAGTGGTTGCAAGTGGAAGAGATATGTACAATTTCCAGGTCATTTTCTTGTTGCATAAAACATTTGCCAAATCCTGAGAATGTGCACGCCAAAGTGCCTGCAAAGCCTTTTTTTTTTTTTTTTTTTTTTTGTGGAGACAGAGTCTCACTCTGTTCCCCAGGTAGAGTGTAGTGGTGTCATCATAGCTCACTGTAACCTCAAACTCCTGGGTTCAAGCGATCCTCCTGCCTCAGCCTCCCAAGTAGCTGGGACTACAGGTACATAACTGGCTAATTTTTCTACGTTTACTAGAAATGGGGTCTCGCTCTTGCTCAAGCTGGTCTTTGAACTCCTGAGCTCAAGCAATCCTCCCACTCGGCCTCCCAAATTGCTAGGATTACAGGGTGTGAGCCACCATGCCAGACCCTGAAAAGTCATCTTGAACCTCTTTGGGAACTCTTCCCAAGATTTTGTGACATAAATCTGAGAAATGACCCACCCTGAAGGAGACTTACCATCTCCTTAATCAATCAAAATGTTTTTCAGAATGTTGCTCTATATGGCAAAACTTTCTCCTCTTAATACCTTATGTCTAATCCCTTCCCCTTTTAAATCACTGAACTTGATGTTGAATACTGGAGCTCTCTTTTGCCTAGCAAGAAATGAGCTCAGCTTGATTTTGTCAGCTCTGGTGGTTGCATTTTTATCTAACTTTCTTAAAGATAAGCTGCTTGCCATGAATGTTCCTTTTCTTCCTTTCTGCTTGCTGAGAAATGGCTGTTACCTGAAGAGCGTGTTGAAGATGGCAGAGCTATCCTACCAACTTCGGTCTGCTCCCGTCTAGGTTGTTCTGAAAGGGAAAAGTAATCTTCTTATTTAAGTTACTATATTTTGGTCACTTTTTGAAAGCAGCATAACCTGTAGTCCAACTAGTACTCAACATAAAAGTCCTGGTCTTACAACATAGTGGTTACATATGTAAAGCCTCAGCATGGTGCTTTGCATATTTGTATGTTTTCAGTCAATGTTTGCTATTATTATTAACAATGAATAGGCTTGTTGACTGAATGAATGAGGAATAGTTATATAAAATCCATATTACTATTATAAAATTTTTCGGGGGATGGGGTGAGAATTTTTGGATACCATTTACATCATTTAATAGAAATGAAGAAATGAATAGGAAAGCATTGACTGTGATGCACTGACAATTTTTTATTTTGAGCATGCACATGCTTGATATTTTTAAAAATATAGGAAGAACCATTAATATGATCTCTTCTTAGCAGACTCCTCATCTAAATGAAATGATCAGTAGTATTGCAAACCAAGAATAAAAATGCATGTGAGTCTGACAGGTGGTGATTGCTGCTTGTTCTTTTTTTTTTCATCTCTCTTCTCTCTTATTATATGTGCAAGAGCTTAAATAAAATATATCACAAAAAATGTTACAAAAGAAAGGCCCATGCTGCATATTTAGGAGAAATATGTCCAAGTGTTAAGATATAGTCTGGTACTCTGATACTCTGTGTAAAGGAAATTTCTAAGACCAGTACAATGACCTTAAGAATGCTTGATTATATACAGTGTTTCTGTTTTAGAAACACCAGTGACTCACTACCATCCTACCTGTGAAGGGCTTCATCTTCTTTTTCCTTTTTCTTTTTTTTTAAAATCATCATAAAAGAAGAAAGTTGTGTCTTCTTTAAGTATTAATTCTAAGAGTGATTCAGTTGCCACTTATTCCAACATTACACTTCCTCAAAGAAAATATACAAGTGAGGAGCGGAGAAGAGAGAGAGACTGAGTGTCTTGGGAAATCGGGAAATGGAGTCAGTCATCTTTCCCTTCCTCGTTATTAACTGCCATTCTGCTGAGGTCAGACAGGCTGGGAGATTAGTTGCCCTGTGATGATTCTTTAATGTGTCTTTGGGTACTGGTGGCCTCAAGCCCATTTCTAGGAGACATTTGTCAAAATCTTGAAAGTTTCTGGACCAAGTTTCCTCACAGTGTACTCAGGGGACTGGCTGAGGAAAAATGGCAGAGCCAGGAAGGAGGCACCAGAGGCACAGAGTTAACAGCCTGAGGCCAATGCCGGTGAACTCTTCATGGACTCACTTTTCCCAGGAGTGGTGAGCTTTCCCCTCCAGGGCCACTGAAGTAATTGCTTTTTTGAGATGCTCTTACCCGTGAAAGCAGTCTGTTATCTTCTACCCTGGACATTTTTGCCCAGGGGTTTGAGTGCTGGAGCTATGCCAATAAGAAGCAGTTTTCTGGAAGCAGAGGTAAGATGAGGAGGAAAATTAAAAACTTTTATGAGGTGAGGACAGGGTCATTGCCAAAGGTACAGAAGCTTAAATGAAGGAAGAGAAGAAAGGGAAGAAGGCATAACATTAGGCTGGATTTTTCCAAAAATCTGAATGAGCAATACTCCAAATGATGCTATAAAACAAAGGAAACTAACTGTGGATAGATGTGATTTCTTGATCCCTGCTTCTTTTGTGGTATGGGAAACTTTATATAACCTTAAGGATTTTATGATCAGACTCTTGACATTTCTAATAAGTACATATTGCCTTAATTTTACTTTAACCCCTTCAGTGTAATTGATTTAACACATTTTTTGTTGCATTTGACTTTATTGTTACTATGTTTATTTGTCTTAGAATGGGTTCCACAGAAGCTGAGCCTGAGATAGGATTCTCATTCGGGTCATCTACAGCAGAGTCCTCTCAGGAGATGGGGACTGAAGTAGCAGGAAAGGGAAAGGGGGAAAGTTAAGCAGGAGACAGTCTCAGCTGGAGACCAGTTTCAGTCTGATCCCACAGGAAGTTCTGGGGCACAAATCACACCATAGAGTTGGTCCTCCCTTAAAGCAAGGAAGCTGGCCTTGGTTTCCTTGTGTCAATCAGTCATTGACTGAGTTCTGGGAACATAAATTGCCTCCCTGGCAAAAAGACTTCCATTTGGTCAAGGGCAATTCTCCAGAAAAAAGGACAACCATGAATTATTTATCAGTTGACATACACAGCAACTGGAGGATGTGTCCATAGCTGGAAAAGAGAATAGAAAACTCTATAACACAATAGGACAAGATAAAGAATGAAGTAGCAATCAAAAAACTCCTCCTTATAAAAAGGCAACTACCATCATATTGAGTTGATTACCCTTATAGACATATCTCTGTTCCCTCTCAAGCAATGCACATATCAATATCTCCATTCTGCTGCCATTATTTCCCATGTTAATTATTGTTAAAACACTTGATCATTTCTGACAGTGCCAAAGCATCCCACTGCTATTTAGTTAACAAATTCTTTAACTACTGGGTGTTTCAATTACTACTGCTGTGTAACATGTTGCCCTAAATTTTAAGGCATAAAACAGCCACCGTTCTTATAAATGCTCACTGACTCTGAAGGTCACAATTCAGGCAAGGCCCAGTGGGATGGCTGTTCTGCTCAGTGATGCTCGCATGGCTGGACTGGAGGATCCACTGCCATGACAGCACCTTTGGGTGGGGAGTTGGCTGGAGGGGGAAGTCAATTGTACCTCTCAATGGAAAAAATGTCAAACAAATTGAAGAGACTGAAAAAAAAATCTCCATAGTGAACATTTAGGTTGTTTCCAGTTTTGTATTCTTCCTCATGTTTTGTTGCTAGCAATGCCACTATGAATATTCTTATATAATCTTTTATATGTGAAATATTAGCACCTTAGGGAAAATTTGTTATGTGCAATTCCTCAGTGTAAGGGCATGAGTATTTAAAAAAAAATAATTTATGCTCTCTAGAGAAGTTTCATCTATGGGAATTTATACTTCCATCGAAAGTATGAGAGTACATTTTTGTGCACGTGTGTGTTTGTGTGCTGAATTTGTCATTATCAGGGCTATACTACACTGGTAAAATGCATTGAGAATCTTTTAATTCTTTTGTATTATTTCTGTACTCTCTTATATATCATTATTTTTATAATTGCCTTGATACATTGGAAAAAAATCTATCTTTCAAACCATTTGACCAAGTGCATTTTTGGGAGTCATTGTTTGTTACATTGCTTTGAAGTTATTGGTAAGTTAATATTTATAACTTCAATCTTGGTAGTGTGTACTTTCTTTTAAAATTGTCATTTATATTGAGATTTTCAAATAAATTAGCCTTAATTATTTAATGCTCTCATTTTAGAAATTTCCCTAATATCTGTGCATATAGTCCTTTTCTGAGATATAATTTTGCATATTTTTCACCTTTTAATTATAATTTCTGGTGAGTCTTTTAAGGCAAAATGTCAGAGCCTGTGAACTCTGAAATTTCTACTTTTTGGAATATTTTTGAGGTTTTTTTTTTATTTCAATAGATTTAGGGAGTACAAGTGGTTTTTTTCTTACATGGATAAATTATATAATGGTGAAATCTGAGCTTTTAGGTACCTGTCACTCAAATGGTGTATGTTCTAACCAATAGGCAATTTTTCATCCCTCGTACCCTTCCCAGCCTCGCCCTTCTGAGTCTCCAGTGTTTATTATGTCACTCTGTATGACCATGCATACCCATAGCTTAGCTCCCATTTATACCTGAGAACATGTTGTATTTGGTCTTCTGTTCCTGAGTTAATTACTTCACTTTGTATTATGGCTTTCAGTTCCATCCAAATTGCTGCAAAAGACATTACTTCATTCTTTTTTATGACTGAGTAGTATTCTGTGTGTGTGTGTGTTTGTGTGTGTGTGTGTGTATGTATATCTATATCTCACATTTTCTTTATCCACTTGTTGGTTGATTCTACATTTTTGCAATTGTGAATTGTGCTGTGAAAAATATTCAGGCACACATGTCTTTTTGATATAATTACTTCTTTTCCTTTGGGTAGATACCCAGTACTGGGATTGCTGGATCACATGGTAGATCTATTTTTAGTTCTTTGAGAAATATCCATACTGTTTTCCACAGAGGTTTTACTAATTTACATTCCCACCAACAGTGTATAAGCATTCCCTTTTCACCACATCTATGCCAATATCTATTTTTTTTTAACTTTTTAATAATGGCCATTCTGGTTAGAGTAAGATGCTATGTCACTGTGGTTTTTTTTTTTTTTTTTGAGACAGAGTCTCACTCTGTTGCCTGGGCTAGAGTGCCATGGCATCAGCCTAGTTCACAGCAACCTCAAACTCCTGGGCTCAAGCGATCCTCCTGCCTCAGCCTCCTGAGTAGCTGGGACTACAGGCATGCGCCACCATGCCCGACTAATTTTTTCTATATATTTTTAGTTGGCCAATTAATTTCTTTCTATTTTTAGTAGAGACAGGGGTCTCGCTCTTGCTCAAGCTGGTTTCAAACTCCTGACCTTGAGAGATCCTCCCACCTTGGCCTCCCAGAGTGCTAGGATTACAGGCGTGAGCCACTGCGCCCAGCTATCGCTGTGGTTTTAATTTGCATTTCCTTGATGGTTAGTGATGTTGAGCATTTTTTCATATGTTTATTGACCATTTGTCTCTTTTCTTTTGAAAATTGTCTGTTCATGTCCTTTGCCCACTTTTTAATGGAGTTATTTGTTTTTTTTCTTACTGATTTGTAGCTAATATAATACATGTTGGTAAACATTTGAAGGCAAATGAAAAGAATATTTAGTCTCCATTTCTAGAGTGCAAGGCTCAGTATACTTCTCAAAAAGTGACACTAGTGTGTTAAATTCCCCACTACAGTTGTACTTTGTTACATATTTCCCACAGATTTTTTTTTCATAGACTTTCATACCTTGTCATTTGGTTCTGTAATTTTTATCAATGTGAAATGACCTGTTTATTAATGTGACTTGAATTTCCTTTTTTTCCATCCTACTTGGTATCTTTTGTGTGTTTCCTAATATATTTTTTGTCTCCCTTCCCCCCGCCTTCTATTATTTTAAAGAACTTTTCATTTGGTTCCATGTAATCTTGACCCAGTTTCTCCTAATGGTGACATATGGCATGACTATAATACAATATCAAAACCAGGAAAGTGATATTGGTGCAACACACAGAACTTATTCAGATTTCACCAATTTTACAAGCACTTATTTGTGTGTTTGTGTGTAGTCCTATGCAATTTTTATCACATGTGTAGATTCACCACCACAATCAAGATACAGAGCTATTTTATCCACAAAAGGCTCCTGTGCTAACCCTTTACAATCAAATCGACACTCTTCCTCCTGTCCGTGATCTCTGGCAACCACTAATCTGTTATGCATCTCTATAATTTTTTATTCAGATAATGTTATATAAATGGAAACACAAATATGTCACCTTTTGGAATTGTTTTTCTTCTAGGTTGTTGGGTGCATCACAAATTCATTCCTTTTTATTGTTTTGTAGTAGTCCCTGGTATGGATGTAAACAGTTTGTTTAAGCTTTTACCTACTGAAGGACTTTAGGGATGTTTCTAGCTTTTGTCTTTTATTAATAAGGCTGCTATAAATAATTATGTACAGGTTTTTATGTGAACACATGTTTTCATTTCTCTGGCATAAATGCCCAGGAACACAATTGTCGAGTGCTATGGTAGTTTCATGTTTGGTTTTTCAAGAAACAGCCAATCTGTTTCCAGAGTAGCAGTACCATTTTCCATTCCTATCAGAGATATGTGAGTCATTCAGTTTTTCTGTGTCTTCACCAGCTTCTGGTATTGTCACTATTTTTTATTTTAGCTATTTGGATAGGTGTGTAATGATGTCTCATTGTGATTCTAATTTGCATGTGATGTTGAACATCTTTTCATGTGCTTATTTGCCATCTGTGTATCCTTTTCAGTACAATGTCTATTCAAGTATTTTGCCCATTTTCTAGTTGGGTTGTTTGCCTTTATTTTTTTCTCTATGTTCTTCAATGGCTATAAATGCCCTTTAAAAAACTGTTGAGTTTTGAGAGCTCTTTACATATTCTAGACACAAGGTTTTTGTCTGACGTAATTGGGAAATATTTTTTCAATGTATGTAGCTTATCCTCATCTTTTCCACTGAATCTTTCAGAGCAAGTTTTCAATCTTGATATAACCCAAATTATAATTTTTTTTTCTTTTATGAATTGTGCTCTTGGTGTCAAGTCTGAAAACCGTTCACCCAACACTAGATAGTACCTTTTAATGATTTTTTCCCCCTTGGAAATTTAAAAGTAAATTTACATGGTCAAATTTGTTGGTCTTTTTATTTATGGTTTCTATGTCTGTGTGTTGCTTGAGAAGGGCTTCTCCACTCCAAAATGATAAAGACATAAGTCTTTTTTACTAACTAATTTTTTATAAAAAGTAACACATATCCAATTCAAAAATTCAAAAATGTAGAAAGGTAAAATCTGAAGAAAGAAGTTGCCTTTACTTCTGCCGGGTTTATTTCCTGAGGTAGCCAATGTCATTAATTTCTTATACATCTTTCGAGAATTTCTCTAAGCATGTACAAATGTGTGAGCACACACACACATACGTGTATATATATTTTTAAACCCAAAGGCAATACTTGATGTATCTGTATCTCTTCAGCAGCACATAAAGATCATTCTAATTATTTTTAGTAGCTGTAGGAATAATTTATATAACCTTTATTCTAATAATAGACAATTAGGTTGTTTATAGGAGTTTTATTTGCTATGATAAATAATGCTGCAATAAATGTTCTTGTACATATTATTGTGCAAGTATTTATGAGGAATAAATTCCTGGACTTGAAGTTGTTGAATTACAGGGTATATGATTTTATGATTTTGATGATATGGACAAGATATCTTTTAAAAATGGAGCATCAGAATACACTTCTACTTAATAATGTGTGACAGTGCCAATATTCCCATAGCCTCACCTACTCTGGAAATTACCTATTGTTTTATTCTCTGCCTGTCTGAGGAATAGAAATGCTCTCTGCTTTTTCTGAATTCTAGATAGGTTTAAGAGATGGTAAATGTGTGCATTCATATGTGTGTCACAATAATGTTGCCAAGGAACACCTATCATCCTATAAAATTAAAGTTCTTTGGAATATATGCTGACTGGGGTTTTATAAAATATAAGAAAGGAGATGCTTCCATAACCAACTGTGATGAGTCTTAACACTTTGGAGAGCCGGCAACTTTCTACTTTCCTGTGCTAATGAGAGAAGGGATGGGATCCGTTGGAGGGGTCGTCAGTAGAAAATATCCCATTCACCACATAATTCTAGAAGTCTGACTGGAACACCTAGTAGTTATTGAGGGAAGGAAGATTCTTTGCAAACACAGAAGTCCCCAATAAATAGATTCATCTTAGTCTTCCTTCTGGTGTAGTCACTGATTCATCAGCACATTTATTTGTTTATTTAATTACTATTTATTTATCATCCTATTGGCATTGGTTTGGAGACAGGGGACATAAGAATTGCATCCATTGACTAGGTCTGGTACAGGGATAAGAGAGAACAGAGTAAACACATCCTCACACTAGTGAACTAAAAGCCTCCATAGACTCCTGGATGGGGAGTCAGGCGAAGACGGAGGAGAATACGCTTAAATCCCACACTGATAAGCAGGCGGTAGGATAGAAAGGCCAGTTCTATCTATTGGACATTTTGGAAGCTGGATCGAAAACTTAATTAAAATTCAAATTAAAAGGTGGATCAAAACATTTAATTTCCATTAGTGATCTGCAGTTGGAATCAATCACTAAGTCAGAAGATATACCTAAAAACAAACAAAATGAGCAGCCCATCTTGTATAGTGTTCAAGGAGAATTAATCAGTTACACCCCAGTCAAGGAGGCTGCATGGCGGTGACCTGCAACAGCTTTCTCAGTCATCAGTAACCACAGTGCAAGCCGGGGAGCCAGCAGGGCAGACACATGGAGGTTTTGTAAATAGACGGTTTGAAGTGGATTTTTACTGTAACTTATAATGATGATCCTCATGAATGAGTATATTCTATTCTTTAAAAACTGGCTAAGAGAGAGAAAAAAATGTAGACCTGCGAAAACTCAATCTTTTCTACTTCATCTGTCTTTATGCTTGC